>VNKC01002870.1:0-76601 GCA_008042775.1 Drosophila pectinifera
GGTTACATCATTAAAATTGTCAAAAATTGGCAAAAAATTTATTTTCTCAAATTTCTAAAATTGATATGCAGATTAATTAACCCAATAAAAACTAGCACAGAACTGCTTTCCGAATTAAAATTGAGGCTGATTTGACTTTGTTATGAGTATTTTTAACCTTGAGTTGTCCCTAAAATTAGGACATAAAAACCCCATTTAAGGACCTAAAAATGCGTAAGCCTGAGGTCTTCCCAACAGCATATTTTGTTATGGTTATTTTTAAGGATTGCAGCAGGCGACATACACAGAAATAAAAGTCGTTTGGGCCTGAAAGTATGCTGCAAAATACTACAAAATACTAGTAGCGGGCAACTGCTTTTCAAAATCTAACGGTGCCATTGCAAGTGAGCCGCCTGATATAAAGTTTTTCGAATTGAAATCTTTCGATTCGCCACTAAAACCTTATTTAATTAAGCAATGATTTTTTTCTTAACTCTGATTTGTCCAATAAATTAGGGTAAAAAACTACCGATTTAAGGACCCAAAAATTCGCATATATGATGTCTTCTGGAGAGCATATTATGGCCAAAAATGGGTTGACAGCCAAATGCCGCATATCTTTCGATTCGCCACTAAAGTCTTATTTAATTAAGCAATGATTTTTTTCTTAACTCTGATTTGTCCAGTAAATACAAATTCGTATAAGCAAGTACAAAGGAGAAATATAATATATTTCTATAAATGCTGCCAAAGATAAGTTGAAAATGTGTGCATTTTAGTTATATTTAATAGTTACAAATATTAAACCTCATATATATTCAATTACATACATTTATCAAGTTTAAATTAAGTTAAGAGTCACATTCGGCGGGGAAAAACTAACACGTTTTTCGTAGCATACTTTTTAGGGACAGTGAAGGTGGCCTGGCATTTAATGCTGAGGCTGAGCATAAAACCATTTACAAGCACTTAGTTTGCATATAACCTCAACACAAATAGGCGAAAGGGTTGGAATGGTAGGGGGTAGGGGGGCAGGGGCTCGGGATGGCTCTGCAGACGCATTTGCATGTGAAATATGCATGAGTTGCCATCTCCTGCCTGTCCGTCTGTGTGCGCAAATAACATAAATGTTGCGAAAAAAGAACGCTGAAATTGCAAATGACAAGTTTTGCACTAAGCAAGGGGGGGCAGAGTGGGAAACATGAGGGAAAAGTGGAAATTGTGGAAAAGCAGGAGAGGCAAGAGCGACTGGCTACATTGACACACTTGCTGCATGCTGAGGCAAACTGAGTGACAAACTGACTGCGCGACGCTGTAAGCTGCTTATTAAGCGGAGCGAGAAGGGAATTGCACTGCGGTGCGACCCACAAAAAACAGCGGGCCAAGAAATATGTACGAGCGCAGCAAAAGCGGCCAACTTTAGGTAAATAAATGGGTTACTTTCACTGGGGCCGCTCGTTCGAGACCCAAATCAATGTCAACGAGAGCCCGCCTTGGGATCAAGCTTCTGCACAGCAAAAAAATCACTAAAAGTTAACAAGATGTATAAACAAACATTAGATGTTTTCTATTAATAAAAGAATAAACACAAGGGTTGATAAAAATGTATATATATTTAATTATGATGACAAAAGTATATTTATTAGATGCTTATAGTACAGAAAATGTTCTATATTAAACCAAAATTTGATTAATAATTTTTCTTTAATATGTACCCTTTATTTCCTTCTGTGTTCAGTGCCAACAGCACGTGCTTTTCCCTTGATGAAGTTGCCAGAGTTGTGAGCCAAAAAGATAGGAGGGGGGCGGTGGGCCTTAGAGACTGAGTTAAAAGCCGAAAAACTTGGCACACTCAAAAAGGTTTAGACGCACCGCCGAGATTTCTTTTGGCCGGGGAATACAAAACTTTTTCCATGGCTTCAATAAATAACAAAATGACAGGCTAAACAAAACATTAAAAAAAATAAGAGTGCGAGAAGTGGGAAAGGTGAAATGCTCTTTCTAAGACAATTAAAATTAATAGCCTACAAAAATTTAAATTAAATATTATTTACGTTTCTAATAAAAAAAGAAATTATGACCCCATTTAGTTACTTTAATTTTCCTTCAAAGATATTTTTCTTCATTCCCTTTATTTATTCTTTTATATTCATAAATTATAAATTCTTACTCTTAGAATCTGGAAGCAAATATTTTAAGACTCAGAAATTCCAGACAAACTTCAGCAGAATTTACCTTAAGCTCCTTCAATAAGGGCCAAGAAAAATTGTTAAGAGCTCACTTGCTTTGCTCGCTGACATGAAAATGTGAGCGTTGTGTTCTCATTAATTTGCCAGCAACAATAACAGGAAAAATGCCAAGCCCAAGAACAGCATGGGGTTAAAGGAATAGAACTGAATGCTTTTCATGGCTGCCTGGAGCTATTCTTGTTATCGTTAGCCTAAATGCTGCTGCCCTTTTGCTTTTAACGAGCATAGTTTTTTAACTCTGGAAATATTGCTCATACGCCACGTTGCTGCAGTAGGTAGTCTTGGCTTTTCATACTTTGACTTGTTGTCCGATAAAAAGTGCAAATAAATTAATATTCATTTCTATTCTACTCCGAATTGTGGTTTTTACCACCTTATAGATCGAATGCTGAGTTTGTTTAATATATTATTATAATAAAAAAAATGAATATAATTTTCCAACAAAACACTTTAAAAATAATTTGTTAAAGCTAATAGTTAGAAGTTTTCCTTTGTGTAGTAAGCACTGGGTACCTGCACCTTAGTACTTAACGTCTTCTCTGAAAAGGGAAAAGTGCATTTTGACGTTTTCATGCGCTTGGTTGATCTCCAGCCGGAAAAGTTAATGGAAAACAACTCGCACACCCAAAGATGAAAGTGCAGCATCAATGCGGGCCTGTGTGTAGGGATTTGTGGCTCTATTTCTCAGGACCTTGTCAGTTGAACAAAAGGTTTTGGCTGTTCGCTCAAGGGTTCGATAGCTTTTGTGCGGCTGAGTGTGCTGAATAAATGAGAATAACACACGTTGGGCTTACTTTCGCCGCGCAGTTGTTTCCCGCCTTGTAACTCAGGCCAGCTGGGGCCCACCTGCCGGCCCTGGCTAATTGGACCTACTCCGATATCGATTTTGGATTTATATTTCTCGACGGCCTTTGTAATATCTGCAGCTGCTGCATCTGGCAAATATTTATGCCAGAGACCATAATGCCCAATCCCTGACTTGGTTTGGATTTTGCATTTTGAATTTGGGCTTTTTTTCCATCCTTTGCCTTCCATCTGCCATGTTTCCTGCGTGTGTGCCATGTCAGTGCAAACCAAGGCCTGAAATTTAATTAAATTTTTGTTGGTGTGCCCCTGTGAATCCAGACCCTTTTGCCGAAATTATTCGTGGCAAAAGAGCCAAGTTGCAATGAAATTGGGGAGAAGAGCTTTATGCTGCAATCAAATAAATCGAATAATTGGAAAAATATGGTCGAGAGCTATTGAATTGAATCAAATGTTGTGAAAATACTATTTTATTATCAAACGAATGTCTAAATTCAAACATTGTGCAAAAAGCTAATGAAATATGATGGTAAAAAAAGCAGAAAGAAGAAATAAAATAAATCTTCTTTTCGGGTGTACCTTTTATTTTTAAAATATAAAACTAATTTCAGCAAATATGATTATAATATATTTAAGAACAAAGTTGTGACGAATTTTAAGCAATTAGTTAGCAAGAAATAATCCAAAGAGTTAACAATGTTAAATTTCTATTTCAGGAGGTCAAAGATGCTTAAGTTTTCATTGCACAATAACCTCAAAAAAACACTTTAACTTCTTTGGAATTTATTTATTTTTCAATCATATTTAGTAGAGATGAAATTAATTTGTTTTTTATATTTATTTTCGCCACTAAAGCTCCAAGATATCCAAGGTAATCACACCTGGCCCTTATATAAAGGCCCTAATTTGCAATTTGCAATGCGAGCAGTTGGAACTCAGGTGACACCTTCTCGACTCGGAATGCTCCAGGTGCCCATTAATTCCATCTTATGAAATCTCTTTCACATTTAACCCGCTCGTTCACCGCATCCTTCTCCCCGGGAAGGGCCACGCCTCTCTGGGAGAAAATGTTACACATTAAAACCTTTTTGTTGTGCTTCAAAAGTCGTAAAACCGAGTTTTATGAATGCGATTAAGCGCGTGAACTGCAGAAGAGCATATTTCTTCCTCACCGGACCGAATTCCTCCACGATCCTGCCTCCCTTTCCAGGGGCCTGCTCGTCCTACTTTGCCGTTGTGCCGGAATTTGTCATTTTTAATGACTGTGAAAAGAATGCGTTCGTAATTACATGGCAGAAACGCAAAACTTTCTGCGATGTATCTGTGTGCATGGAGGGGGGTCTGGAATTTCACTGGTATTTTACTGTATCATAAATTATTTTACTTATTATACTCTTTCTGGTTATGAGACGGGTTATAGCGGTGCCAGGAGTGGGATAAGTAAAGAAATCCCACAAAGAAGCACATTTAATGCTGCGGTTTGCAGTCTGGTGAGCTATGCATTCATTTAGTCTGTTTAAATATATAAAACAACTAAACAATAATTAAATACATATATTATAAGTTAATCATGGAATAGAAAGAGGTTTTCTATTGACAGGGCAACTAGTCCTTGAGCGACTATCGCCTCATCCTGAATTCAGGCCGTTTCGGTTCCGCCCTTTCTGGGGCATAACTAAGTAGCATGAACCAACTTGAGGTGGGCCATTTTCCCACCCACAATCCCCGGCCATTGTTCCCCCACTTAAATCCGTTTCCAGCGTTGCCGCTGACTTTCAGCTTCCTGTCCCCCATCCGCATCCTTGTAGGTGGCAATGTCTTTGCCTTTCTTTCCTGTCTCTCTGCCGTCGCCTTTTTTTATATTTCTGCCGAGCCCGGCATCGCTTTCTTTTTAGTTGTCGTTGCATTCGCACTTAAGTGATTTTGACACTTGTCCTACTTTCCATGCGTTGATTTTTTATGTCAGCAGACCGACCAACCGCCGCCCCTTGAATCTCTATAGAGGCTGGCATACCTCTTCCTGACGAAGTTGTTCACCTTTCAATAATGCCGTGACAGACGGCGACGGAAGTGCCAGGGAGCAGTGTCTGGAGCGGAGTTGGAGTGCGCCAACTTTTTTCTACAACTCATTCCAGTAGTGTTTCCCCTTTTCTTCTTAAATACACTGAGATAGCATGATAATCCGCATGGAGATTGAGATGTATTATATAGGGTTAGAGGGGGTTTTTTAGGATGTCCTGAAATGTGGCTAGAAATTCCCTAACTTGACCTGCTGATACTTCCAGGATAATTGGATCTCTTAAGAAATTTCCCATGTCTCTGTTTTTTATATTAGAAGAAAGAAAAAAAGATTTCCAGTGCTGTTCATTTGTGTTTTGTCTCTTTTATTTGTATTCGTTAGTTGTAGTTGTAGTTGGAGCTGCAGCTGCAGTGGCTGTGGCTCCAGTTGTCATCATTCCGTTCATAATACTCAACGTCATCAGCGTCTTTTGGCTTGCACAGCGCTGATGGGCGTCAGGCGGCTGGAGTGCACTTTTGTGGATTTGCCTGATGATTTGTCGCTGTGTGTCGCCCAGAGTCCTCTTCCTTTGCCCTCTGCCCATCTCTGGCTGTGAGCTCCTCCAACTGGCTCTCCGACTGCTTGTCATGCGGCTCTCCTGTCCCTTGTATCCGGTCCCCTGTCTCCTGTCTCTTTGGCTGTTTGTCTTAGCCCACTTCACAGGCACATCGTTGGCTTTTCAGCCGGCAGTTCGCTTTTTGGCTTTAACTTGACTTCAGGAAAGGAGTCCAGGTGTACTGACCGAACTATATATATCCGATTTAAAGCTTATCACAGGGAAAGTGTCGGTGGCGCCTGGTAATATATGTATCTCTCTTAGAGAAACATTTCCTTTTAAGTAACACTAGCCCATAAATTAGGTAAAGTTCATTACAATTAGTGGTCACAATAAACTAGCTTGTTTTTAAATGTATTCTAATCTTTTATGTTATTAAAAGTTTATTGGTATTATTGCCATTCAATGTAAGTCTTCCTGAATTATTCACCTGCTTGAAACTACTTTTAATCGGTATCTGTTACAAATCCAAACTTTCTCGTCCCTTTTCGGAGAATAATGATATCTTTTAAACTTATTAGTAAGCAATGTCTTGTGCGCTTTCGCAATATAAAGTAATAGCCAAACTTGGCCAGATTAAATCATTTCCTGTCCTAGCCCAACCCACAAGATACACATGCACGCGGAGCTGAAACTTTTCATCGCAGCCCAAAGTTTGCCAAGAATTTTGTCTCCCTGCTCTTTTTGAGCTATTTCCTCTTTTTTTCGGTTCGCTGTCAAAGTATATTTTACAGCTCTCTAAGCCACACGCACACAGGGGCGGGACCACACACACAAAGTCACTTTGGCATTAAAAACTAATTTTATTTCTAATTAATTTTGACGTCTCGTCGTTTGCGGTTAAATATTCGGGCACGCGAGCAAAGACTTTCTGCCATTGTGGTGCGGGCCGTGAGGCGAAGTCATTAAAAAAGTTACCAAAAGACTGGCTGAGCACAACTTTCGGCACGTTCAAAGGAGGATCCTGGAAGGAGTCCTGGGAGCTTGTGGGCGGCTCCTTGTGTATTTAGTTGTCAGCTCCAGCTTTGGCGGCGGTGCACATTTTAAATGCCTCAAAAGAAATTAACAAAGAAAGAGCCGTAAAATGTCACCACAGCAGGTGTACAGCACACACGCAGATACACACACCTCATATTCGTATCTGCCTCTCACACAGACACATATCAGCCGCAGACAGGATAATACATATATGTATGTATATGTATATATCAGCGCCTGGCAACGGCCTTATCCCATAGCACTGGGTTACCAATGGCTTTTGGTTAAATTTAAAATGAAGTTGGCTTTCTCAAGAAGCTGAGGGAAGATGACTGCGGTGCGGGCATAAACCCCAAAAGGTGCTTCAATTCTGGTTTCGGGACTTTCAAGAGATACTTTAAAACTGACATTGAAAGGTAGATAATAAATTGAATTAATGTATTCAATAAATATTAAACAATTTTATAGGATGAGCCTTAATTTAAATCTATCTTTTGTACAATTTGTAAATACAAATTTATGTATTTATTCGGTTCATTAGGCCTTTTATATATTATTTAATTATTTACTTTAAGTATATAAATATTACATATATTGGGGAGTGTAACTTATTACTTAGACAATATTCAAAGATAATTTAATATATTTTAAGAAAGAAATTAAATCAAATTTGAACTCTAAGCATAACCTAATACTTTAAACAACAAAATAAAGAGGGCTTGTTCGACAACCAATTTCCTTTAAAAACTCATTTAATCTGAGCTGCGGCTTACTGTCTTTCAACCTTAAAACTCTCATCACTTGAATGGGTTTATTATATCGGCTTTCGGCTCTATCCCAGCGAAAGCCACCTCGTTCGCAGAGGGTGTGGGGGGTCCTCTGCCTAACCGATCATTGCTCCGTCCATTGTGCACACTGCGGCGTATACGCAATATATTTCTGGGGTTTTATTTGGCGCTGGTCATATACAACAATGTATGCAAATAGTGTTGGTATATGGCTACGCCTCGCCCTCAGCCCACCGCCCCCGCAGCCATTGTAAACAATATTGTCAACAAAATGCCCGCAAAAACACACACCCATACACATGCAGCACACCAAACACTCATACTCGCACAAACGATGGGTGAGCAAACAAAAGTTGCAGGAGCTCGCGTTTTATTTAGGTTTGCCCAAAGGTTTAGCAATGGCAATGGCATTTTTGATATGAGCCTCCAAAAAATAAGTAAAAATGTGGCAAGTCTTGGAGGGAATAGACTTGGAAGATACCTCATTCTGGGAACTTTAAAGGCTTTTTATTTATATCTCTAAATTAATGTAAACTATTTGTATTTCATGAAGAAATATTCTTAGATTATCGGGTCTAAGGATTACATATTTTGTTCTACACTCATAAACCTAATGAGTGTAATAAATACAAGTAATATCCCACATTAGCCTTAATTTAGGATATTAATTTAATGCCTTTATGAGGCTTTATTGCAGTTTATGTTTAATGAAAGACCGATGGTATCTAGATCATATTGTACATTTTTATTGTGCCTTTTGACCCCTGTTGATGGAGGGTATCACAACAGAGCGTCAGAGGCAATAATAAAACCCCAGGTCATTTGCTAAAGCGCTTAGTGTCCGAGTTTATTTGTCCAACGCCTGTTCGGCTGCCCGTTTGTGTAGGCCCTTTTATGGCTTTATTAAAACTAATAAACAATGGCAACCAGCCAGCCACGGCTCCGCAGTCTCATCGATTTCTGGCGCAGGAAATCGGCTTTCACTTTGGGTTTCTCCCTTGCCAGCCGAGTTAATGTCTCCGCTGTGGCCGCCTCTTTGCGCAATTAACGCGGGTAATCCCCTGAAAGCGGCGACTGGCCGGCTCGATTTAAATGCATTTATTTACTTAAACCGTGTAAACAATTGATCAATGCGCTGCCCGCGCATTCTGTAAGTAAATAAACAGACGCGGCCGCCTGAAATATTCAATTAAAAGTTGCGAGCAACAAAAGCCGGCTGCACATCTCCGCATATTCGCTGCGAATGGAGCGGAATGTCAACAGCGCCGCGGATGAAACAGTTTCATCCAATGGATGCACAGCGGGATTTCTGGCACCATTAACCCAGTGGATAAACCACACTGAAACCAGCTACCATGAATTTTAAAACAGCTGTGTTATCTTCAAATCGAAATATGCATATGTATTATAATTTAAATTGAATCGAAAATTATACTGTTAATGTTGCCTACCATATTGATCAGCAACTCCTTAACAATGCTTATTTCATTGAGATTTATTTGATTTAGCAGCAATTAAATTTCTTCTATTAAGTAAATACTCCTAAAATTAAATTAGTTCCAGCATGTTAATAAATGTTTTCCTGAAACTGTAGCCAATTTAAAAGTTTCATGTGATTAATGTCCACTGTCTGTCCACTTTTCGCTGCCCGCTGAGGTGTGATGCCCTTAATTATGCCACAAAGTGAGTTATTCGTGAAAATCGATGGAAATTTGCTGCCTCTGATTCGGTGCTTGTAACTGCAGCTGTTGCTTTTATTGTTGGTCCTGCGGTCTGTTTGCCGGATCGGAAGTTGGCTTTAATTCGATTGTCTGGGCGGAAACAAAAGCTCTGGCAGTTGCGATAGAATCTGGTAAATGTAAAAATTAATTCACTCCCTGAGGAATGCATTCACATGGAAGAGTGTATGAAATCAACAATATAACTGATACAGTCCCCGGGGAGTTGAGCTCTAAAAATGAAGCTAATGGAGTTTGAAAAGTTGAAAGCCAGCCTTAAAATGCAGTGAATATGCAGGGCAATATTTTGTTGGTTGGCCGCCTTTTCAGGCTTTTGCCGGCTTCATTAGCCATTCCAAAGTTGGCTGTATATCAGGCAGCAGATTCATCTTAATATCCGCCGTCTTTGCGCCTTTTCGGGGTATTTTTCAGCTTGCCAGCTTGCACTTGGGGGCCATAATGTTTGCTCCTGCCGCCCACAACCTCTGCGTCTTTTCGGGCCACAAACTTATGCCGCATATTATGAGAATGCCGCTGAGCGAACGTCGCCGGCACATAAATTAATGAAAATTTATTTATGCCCCGAAAAGTATAGAGCAAACAATGGCGCCAACTTCTCAGGCTCCGACATCAGGAGGGAGGACGGTTTCCAGTGCATTAAGCAATGAATTTGCCGCCGCCAAAGGTTGCATATATCACTCCAGGAGAGGAGAATGTGCACCGGCGCTATATGAGCAAATGTCATGCAACATGGCAGCGACGGCGGGGGGTGGAGAGTCCAACTAAAAAATCAATTTGTTAAGCTTGGAGGGGGATTTTTTGCGAGTCGCCGTCGCTTAGATAATATGCTTTTGTGTTCGGGTGGAAATATTTGCCAGGATAACAGGCAAGGTGTCTCGTGTCCTGGCTGAACAAAATGACTTTTCGTGCTGCTTGCCAAATGGTCAACATTACATTTCCTATCTCCCCACCGCCATTTTCCTCTTTGCATGCAGTTTCCGCTTCCGTTTGGCTTAGTTGGGTCTGTCTCTTCTCCACTCTCTCCACTCTCTCGCTCCTTTTTCTGTCGTTTCTCCGGAACTTTGCATGTCGTCACGCGCTTCGTGTCCTGCACTCGAAATGCACTTATCATGCAGAGGTCCAGGACATTGTTCACTTGGCTGCGACATTTTGTAGATGTTTTGTCGAAAATGTCAACAAAATCCAGGGCATTAATACCGTATTTAGACGGAAGTTTGTCCGTATCCTGTTTTCCTTTTTATGTCCTCTCTGCCACATCATCAATTACACATTTTACAACCTCTGCGTCAGAGTCCTCTGTGTCCCACCCAGTCCCAATGGGGGCAAAGTGTGCCACGTTCGGGTCACTGGCAAAACAGACATAAATCAAACATTTCCCACGTTGCGAAACAATTTCCGACTCAAGACTCCCTCTGTTCATGTGCTCCAGTGTCTATCTTTTAGATGAGTTTTATTTATGGCATCCGCCAAAACACAAGCTCACAAAACTCACACACAAACTGGCATTCAGGCATTCAGGCAGTCAGGCAGTCAGGCAGTCGGGCAGGCAGACAGACATTTGATAAATGTATAGACAATATGACTTCAGTTAGAAAATTTACAATTGCTTTTAACTTGATATGTAATTGTTGTTGCTACTGTTGCTGCCGGCACGGCGCCTTTTGTATTGCATTTTGATTTGTGGCTTATAAGCCTTTCTGTGGCCCATAAATTTGGCTTATTTCACATGCCATTGCCGCTGTTGCGAAGTTTTGGCAATTGAATCAGAGCTTTAATGCCAATTTACACAATTGCTGGCGCTGAGTTACACGGCGTATGCGTAATATTTTCGAAAACCACTCTTATGGACCGTGAGAGCTTTAGATTATATTTAAAACGAAGCTTGTGGGTTTGCTTTGATATGCACAATTCTTTTTTTTATTTTAAAAGTGACAGAAGTGTGCTGCCACCAAGCCAAAAAATTAATCAAAAACCGCATGAAATTATTAGCCATAAATTCTCGATAAAATGCGATCCCGTGGCTTTACAAAATCAAATAATTAAATAATAAATTTATCGAATTGCTTTTATTCAACCAATTAGGAAAATGTGAAATAACATAAATAGTTAAGAAAAGTAATGGCAAAAATATAAGTAATTACCTATACCAACATATAATCATTTATATATATATTATTTCACTTCAGTTCGCACAAGTTTGGCAGCTTTAACTGACATTTTCGCTGAAACTTTCTGCTCTCTTCATTACGTCAGAAGCATCTGGCAACTGGCAGCAGATAAAAAGAAGAATAAGAATTTAATTTGCTGCGCCACATTCATTTATTTCATTCCTTATTATTTCCATTATTGGTCACATTTTATGATTGTTATTTCGACTGGGAGAGGAGCCTTGGCATTTGCGGTATGCAGCTTAATTTAATATGCCTTTCACTCAGCACTCAGCCCTCAGTTTATTTGTCCGACTCGGCCCGTGATGATGTTTTCTTTATGGCGGCGTTTTATGTATTTATTTTCGGTGGAGTCTGAAAGGGTTCCGGGCGGGCGGACTGCCTCTCACGGCACGTAACTCCAGCAGATGCCCAATCTCGAGTGCTTAAATTATTTATTAGGCATCTTTTGCGACAGCTTACGACCTTATGAAATATTATTTTCTTTGTGCCAAGACAGCAATAACAAATGAAACATATGGCCCGACAGGCGGCCTCCTTCGGTGGGTCAGCTCATAAATTATTAGCCGGCTCAAGTGACCCACGGGTCAGGCATAAATCCAATCAAATTGACAGCAAGTCATCGCATACAGGATCTGCATATTCATTAGGCATTCTGAAATACGGCCTTTCCGTGAAATTTATTTAACTGCCCAGGGTTTAAATACTTTGTGTACATTTGGTACGAAATTAAAGACAAAAATGTAATGTATTATTATAATAATCTACTTTACTATTATTTCTATATATAGCTCATTCAGTAACTAAGGGAAACGCAGGCCTTAACGAAATTAAAGCCAACGAGAGGGAGAGAGGGTATATAATTTATTCGGCGTATAATTTATATTGAATAGCTCGGAGGTACACGAAATTCAGCAGAATCTCATAATGTAAACTCCGCCTGGTTTTCCTTTAAGGACCCAGGGCTATTTGATACTCCGCACACTAATTTGCCACGAGCTCTGCGACATGTGCTTCACTAGCAAATTTTAATAATTCATTTGTATTGTTATGTGTACATTTGACCAATTAAATTGGCCACCAAAGGCAGCAGCAACAGCCTGAGTATTTATTCATAATTCATACATTGTATTCGACAATATCAAATTTGAACTACTTGTCAAACCACATTATTTGAGGCTGATTGAGTTTTGCGTCAATCAAATAGGCTGGAAAAATGTTATGAAAATGAAGTGAAAATAAAGTAAATAAGGTAAATGTGAAGTCTGTAAATTAGTTATTGTTTTTCCATCTGCAGCCTTGTTTTTCTCCATATGTTAATTAAAATATGAATGAAGGCTAGAATAGCTGATGAATATTTTAGCACACAGAAAGAAATTTATTTTATATATATAATTTTGGTACTTTAAAATGTTAAAAAATATTGATTTTGGGGAGAATAATATGCTTTACCATACCATAATTCTTTTTAGTAATTTAAAGGCTCGAATGCTTGAGTTATGTTATCTTAAAACCACCACAGGTTTCACTTATGGGTAAATTAAACCTGATCTATTATAAGAGCTTAGAAGTTATTTTAAATAAATGTGACATACATTTTTAACAGGACCCTTAATAATGAATTGTAGTGTAAACCAAACTGACTTTTGTGCCAGGACATCTTGCAACTGTGTGGGTCTTGAAGCGGAGTCTGGCAGTAAATTGCAAGTTTATTTCGTATGAAATTTATTTAGCCTGTAAAGTGTAATCTCAATGCTGCTATCTGCCGTTGTTTGTGTTTTCGGGGCCACAAATTTGCCATATCTTAGTGCGGAACAAAGACACATAGACTCGACTTGCAGCAGCTGAAGCGCACCGACCGAGTGGCCCTGGCCTGGGGACTGACTCGGGGAAGACCGAGCAAATATTTATTTGAACCTCAGTGCCAGAGGACGGAGTTGGAGTTATCCTCCAGCTGGCTGCGCCAGGACCTTCCACCTGCACCTGCAGAGGCAGCTTCCGAGGGATCTTCTAATTGAATTGTTTCTGGGCGGACTAAGTTAAGTTAAGGTCCGCAGAGTGACTCTCTGCCAGTTATAAATTAACAGCTAATTGTGTATGCAAATTAAATTGTATGCACCACAGTAGATGACATTTAAATCATAACTTGACTAAATTCATTATTTATTTAGCTTTGCTCTCGAAATGGCCAAGATTAATAATGCAAGTCTTTGCTTTTACTAAATGAGGTTATTTGTGGACAGGAGGCGGAGGTTTGTCCCTTGTTAAGAATTTATATGAATGCTTGTTTAAATATATTTGATTTGTAATTACCTGTTGAACAAATTGAGACACGAAAGAAGAAGTAATTATTGCATATCATTTAGTAAGAGTAAAAAATCTGATGAAAAGTTCTAATACCTTTATAAAAAATGTAAGGAGTTAATGTGAAATATTTATTTTAAATAAAGCCCAAATAATTTCAATAACTAGCTATAAGAACATCCAGCTGGAAAGCTGATTGACTGAGAGACCAACATAACACTCTTGGCAAACACTGGTCAATGTGCAAACAATAACATATTGGCATCAACAACCGAGACATTTTATAGATTTATGCAATTCTGCCATAAAGCTCGGGTAATTTCCGCTCTCTGACACATTGGGGCCGGCCTGGGGGGAGACCTCGAAATGTCCATCAAAAACGTCAGAAGCCATGACTGTGGCTATGGCAATATACACAGGAAATATTAAACAAACATTTATGATGCCAATACTAATAAATAATAGATTAATTAAGATTAATTATTAGGGGGGATTTTAAATACCTTTTAAAGTCTACTATTATAGTAAGTTGGTTATACTTTGTATTCTTAGTGCTTCTTGCTGAATAAAATATAAAAAGTATACTTGGTAAATGTTATATTATAGAAAACAAATATAGATAATATATAAAAAATAGATATTGCTCTGTGCAGATCAGATAAGAACAACAGCAATTTGCGCAAACTGTCAGCGACAAATTCCTCCTCGAGGCCTTCAGTCAGCAGGCCTTTATATTTATTTATCGGCGAATATGCATAACTGACACTTTAAAGCCAACGCTAATTAATGCGCCTGATTATGTGGTCAAAGAATATGACATATCCGTAAATCGGCGAGCTATATGCGTATGAGTAATATTTATTTAAAAAAATATATATAAGAATAAAGAGCTTTTCTCGCTCACCGAAATTTGCTTCTCGAGCAGTCGCTTCTCAGGAAAGGCGAACTGCTTGAGGACCTCGTCGTCGTTGTTCAGGAAATCCCGAAGAGTTGATCCTCGGTCAGGCCGCGTGGCTTCAGCAGGAGCATCTCCTCCTTCCGCCGCTCGTTGAACTGCTCCAAGGTGAGAAGACCGGCCAGACAGTTCTTCCCGCAGGCATACTTGATTTGCTGCCTCTGGAGTTCCTTGTTGCGCAAGTAGCGCCCATCCTTGAGGGTGATGAAGCTGTCCACATAGTCCTGGTAGCTGCTGAAGTCGAGGAGGCTCATATTATGTCCAGGACTGCTGCCTATTTGATTACTTTCAAGCTGGAACAAAAACAAACAACAGAAACATAAATATATAATCTGAAAAACAGAAAGCAGCGATTTGAAACTTTTGTGACTATGTCAGTGTAGCTGTGATTCGGAATGTATAATATTCAAACAAGTTTGAGGAAAATACATGACTGACAACTGCCAACTTTGGCTCAAAAGGCAAAACTTTTGCCGGGCTTTGATACGCAAAGTTGTTCCCGGATTCTATTTCAACAGGAAAGGGGGTAAAGCTAAATTATTTTATAATAATAATGATACCAGCTTCAAGCTTCAAGTCTACCCACTTTACGGCCGTCTTAATTGAAAAACTTGTGGGTTATCTAGTTGAGCTGATAACCGGAATGGGCCCTAGCAATTTGTAGAAATTTTAGCTTCATGTGCAGCACAAATAATTAAACATTACCCACATAGACCAGGGCTCTTGCAAGAATCCGCAGCTCTGTTCGTGCGGCAAATTTAATAAATGGAAAAAGTTTCACAATGCCCAGGCCCCGACTTTGCCCTTGTACCTTTTGGCCCGGAGTTCTGGATATTTTCAATTACAGCTATGTGCCACGCCCCCACACACGGCCACACACTGTCCTGCCCACTTCCACACGCACACACACACTCGCCCGCAGTCAGGGGCATTTCGCATATTAAACTAATTACTTCATCAACATTTTAAGCTACGCTCCAAAGGAAATTTGCATTTTCAGCCTGTGCGTATGCAGCGCTCTTTGTCCTTTTCCGCTTGATATCCTGTTGAGCGCACACTGTCGCGGATTTGCGAGCTGGCTAACAAATGACACCGACACCTAGTGCGCGGCTATACTCTCTACAAATCGCAGGAGGTGCCAGCTAAGGGACTCTGGTTGGTAATTGAAATGATTTACTATTGTAGCTACAATTTAAGGATTTTTTATAGGACTTTTTATAGTGAAATAGAGGGGCCCTATTCATATATTCCTTATGATTAGACCCCTGAAAATTAATATCAGTAAGACTGTAAAACCAAGAAGAAATACATTTTATAGGCATAATTAGCTACAATTTAAGGACTTTTTATTTGACTTTATTTAGTGACATATAGAGGAGCCCTATTAATATATATCCTTATGAATAGGCCCCTAAAAATTGATATCAATAAGACTGGAAAACCAAGAAGAAATACCATTTATTGGCACAATTAGCTACGATTTAAGGACTTTATATGTTACTTTATATAGTGATATATAGAGGGGCCCTATTGATATATATCCTTATGAATAGGCTTCTGAAAATCGACTGTAAAACCAAGAAGAAATACCTTATATTACCACAAAATATATTACTTAGCCATAAGTAAAAATCCATCAGTAATTAAAGGAATCACTTCAATTAGAAACGCAACTGATAAGGCTAATCAGCGAGAATGTAGTTAGCTTGTAGGGTGTGGATAACGTCTGGCGTTTCCTGGCAGTTTTCCAAGTCGCTTTTCAATTTCCACACAATACGCAGAAGGATTTTTGTCCGCCTCTGTGTGTGTGTGAGTGTGCGTGTCGCTGTCTGTGTGAATTTACGCTATTTAGACACGCTTTCCCACTGTTTGCAGTTGTTGCTGCCGTCGCTGCAGCAATTAACATGCAGCCGCTGCCGACACTTGCAGCTTTCAGAGCTGCGCTTTCCCTCTCAGGATTTTCCGCACCCCCGGCCGCAGTTTTCCGACACACCCCCCTCTCAGGATTTCCCAGTCACCCCTCTGCGAGCCAGCTGCTGTTCCGTTTTGCGTGCTTTGTCGCCGTCTTGAGCGCGTAAATTGCTACTTCGTGGGCCGAGCCTCCATCTCGTCTCCAGTCGCCCCGCTGCTACTTCCACTTTGCTTCAGTTTACTGCCAGGACCTTCAGGACTCCGACTCCCATTCCCGCTGCTCCCGCGGCGTCTTGGCCGTGGCCATTGTTTGACTTGGTCATTAGTAAATGTACTTTGTCGCAGCATAAAAAGGAGTTAAGTGCGCACTCTAAGGATTTATGTGCATTACCCGGGAATGAGGCAGCCAGGCTCGATGCTGCCTTACCCATGTGTTAAGTGCACACTTTTTGATGAATGAGTCGGGGAGCGACGAGGAGAAGGGTAAGATCCCCTAACTGCTTTGCAATTGCAGCAAGCTCAGAAAGGATTCGGGCTGGCATTTATAGTTGAGCGGTTGCTTTCATCATGCCATGGGCCATGCCAATCATTAACCCGAGGAGCTGCACAGAGAAAAATAGTTAATAAGGATGGTAAAAATAATATAAATAAAAAAAATATCATTTATAGTTATAAGCAAAGCAATATAGCAAGGTAAATATAGTTAGTTATTCATAAATAACACAGGATATACTCAAATAAATATGTAAAACATATCTAGGAGCTATATGTGTTTGTTGTTTTATCTGCCATTAAAATATAATAGTAAATGAAGTATATAAATAATTAAAGTCCTGAACATTCATCCTTAATAATTTATATGAAACCCATCGGAAATGAAAATAAATTTTACCATAACCATATATTCCAAATAAATTTGTTTTTTCCTTTAAAAATCATCATGAAATGAACCTGTGTTAATCTAAATTGGAATTCCATCTTGCACTAGGAGGTCCTTGCCTCTTTATGGGTTTCCCACTGGCCGGCAAGTCAACATCTCTGCATATTCCTTGCATCGAACTCCAATGCCATTTCCCTATTCTAATGTCGTTTGGCCAGGCCACATGTCCGGCAAATGGATTGCAGCCAGGACGACTCCTTTGAACTGCTGGCAGAGGCCAACACAAATTATCAAGTTACCATAAATTGCTTTCGCCGGGCCCGTACATCTTGCCAATGAAATCAAAGCCACATAAATTGCGCAAATAATTCTGCCAGCTCCCAACGCCCTACTTTCTCAACTTTCTCTGCTCTGGAGCGGGCAGAGCTCCCCTTCTATTTGGATTCCCTCTGGAGATTTGCAGCGAATACGGCGTCCGACGAGTGCAGCAAAGACAAAGGACGGGACCGAAAGAATCATCACTTACAACTGACCACAAAGCTGCGCAGCCACAGCCACATCCACTTCTCCGTTCATGTCCCTTGGGAGCGGTCCCGCAATCGATCAAGGGGAATTATGTCTCAACACAATTGTAAATAAATCTTTGCGGCCATGTGGACATCATGTGCATGCCGAGGTCCTGGCCGAAGGACTTAGCCAGAACGGCAGGGAGGGAAGGGGGACCTGAAATCCAGCACATCACTGAGGAGTATATGAAGATTGAGTGGTAATGTGTGCAAATCCAAAGCTTTCCCCCCCAGTTGTGGGCTGCGCCTTCCTCGCTTGCCGCTGACATCTTGGTAAATTGGTCCTTAGCTGATTGCATCGATGGCCAAGGCCAGCCGGTCTTAGCCAGAAACTGGAGAATTAAGTCTAAATGCCGGAAATTAATCTGCTCAAAAGGACACACAGGCCCAATGCCCCCTTCCAAGTGCAATATTATTCAAAGTGATTTCGCCAGTGTCGTTGGCATTAGGAAATCGCCTTGAGGTCCAGCTGCCGGTTCCTTTCAGCCCAAATGTATAATGCGCATCGATAATGATTTGTAATTTAAAGCTCAAACAAATTTCCGGCAATTTTTGTGGCTGACACGCGCCGAACATTCGCTTTTTTTCACTTGGCCGCGCGTCGTCATCTTGTTTACTTTTCATCCGGAAAGAAAAACAACTGGGGCCGGGGAACACGAGGACGGAGCGGTGTAAAAAAGCAAAGTTATCGGCGTAATCATTGAGCCAGGGTAAGAAACATCAGAGTGGCCATTAATTTGTTTCTTGTAAACTGCCTTGCCGAGGGCTTTGTGCAATCAACATGAACGTGAGCATCCTCGCCTCGCCTCGCATTGGACTGCTTTCGATTGGTTGGGGTAACTTCCTCACAGGAAATTCGATAGCAGGAAATGTGAAATGGCCGTTAATGGAGAACACAGTGCGTATGCGTAATGTGCCAGAGATCAGAGGGACAGTAGGCGTGGGAATAACTAGCCTTACATGTTTGATGCAAATCTGTTAATTGAGTAATATATTAGCATAGAAAGTACTGCAAGTTTACTCATAATTAATTGATTGTTATTATTAATTTATATGGCCTATAAATTCACAATATAATAACAATGAATACCGTTTGAAATAATTAATCAATTATGAGACCATAAATATGGCAGTGCAAAGAAATTAAATCATAACTCAACTATTTGTCAGCATCTTTTTATGGCTTCCGTTCTGTTGATTTAAAGAGTCATTTGAATAATTCACATACAAATATCCGGCCAGGGAAGTATTCATTATTATTGCAGAATAATAAAATCCAAATATTAAACATGCTTTAATTTATACACACACTCAATAAACCTTGAGGCAGTACAACTGACTCACTGTATTTTTCATAAATAATAATACAGAATAGATTGATTAATCAGAAATAAATATACATGGCTATTGAAGCCGAGTAAGCTGGTCTGATGTTTTAAGAATCTAATTACCGAGATGGAATCATAATGCTAACGACATTGCCCAACTTCTCTCGAAACACAAACAGGCCTGTAAGCGATTACCAGTAATAAGAGCACATGTTGATGGAACATTAGAAAATTACGGGCTGATGGGAGGGCTGAGTGGGAGTGGCACTTGAGCCCACATCTGCCGCTTCCTGAGCCGCTTGTCATGTCTATTGTTAGACGCCCGATGTTGCCTGCTGCCGGTTGTTGTCCTCGTCATGTCGGCCATTAAAATCGTGTACGCCATATGCCAGCCATATTAATTTTTTGCCAGCCGGAAGTCGGGCCCGTAGCCGAGGCCCGGCCCGATTGATAGGCAGTTGCTGGCGATTACGTGGCGGCTGTTGCCTGCGACACGTGAGCGAGGATTCGGTTACGTGGTTATGGTTATCGCCCTTACGCAATTTCCTTTGCACATAATGCGCCCCGTTGTCCAAAGGCAATTAAGTCAAATGGAGGCGATGCTGGGGGCGATTGCTTGCTGCCCAAAAAGGATTATGGCCAATTAACTGGCGAGTAATCTCCTTAAATTGTAGTTACTGTGCAGTGGCTCTAAGGAATGAAATGGTATTAAAAATGGAATTCAAATGAAATATTTCTAAGGAATAATAAAGTGGGAAAGGGTTCTGGTATACATTTGCATTCCTCCACTTCACCCGGACATAGCCCAGCCACATCATTAAAATATGTTCTTGTTTCTTGAAAAGTTTCCGGCCCACAAGTTTGCTGCTTCCTAATTCTTCAGTAATGACCGACCGACATCAACTCCTTGGTCGGGAGTGCTGGCAAATCCTTGCAGTTAACCGCACACAATTTTGTTATTTCTGCGGCTGAGGAGCAATGTATCTAGCTCGAGGGCCAAATCCGCATAAGGGGCGTTTTCCCCCAGCTGTCAGTGGCTCATTTGGCAGCTGAAGAGGCAAAGTCCGGACGAAGTTGGACACACGAATCCGCAAGGACGAGGGGATCATACATATCCTCTGGCCGCAGTTTATTTTCGGGGGCATTTTGTGGGGGAGAAAACAAAAAGTGAATAAGTTGTCGCCTGTGTTTGCTTGAGACTGCAAAATATCCTGCAAGTATCCCCGGAGATGTGTTGGCTTAAAACAATATAGGAAGGACACACTGGACTCTACTGGGTTATTCCTAATCTCGGCTTAGCAGCCAAGCTTATCCTATCTCTGGTAGTCCTCTGGGGCATAACTCAATTTCCGTTTTTGTTTGGCTCACGATCACTGGCCTCCTGCTCTCTGGGGAGTTTCCCCTTTCTTTCTCGAGACACACAAATAGGATTTTAATCATATTCCTCGACTTCCCGCCACCTTGGGTGCCTGCCACGCAGCGCCTTAATAATGCCCAAAAGCATTTTACCAAAATTGAAAACTCGTGCAGATAATTTGCATAATATACGAGACACACACACACCGAGAGAGGGCTCGGGAGGAAAACGAGAGTGAAATAAACAAGAATGTCGCCGTGTTCTTATTTTGCTGTCAACACTCTCGCAGCTCGCAGTCATATTTATATTTTGTATTTATTATGCATACGTATGTAAATAATAATACGCTGCCTTCGCCACCGTGGTCAGAATTATGCTAAAAAATATGCATAAGTATTTAAATATTGATTAAAGGAACAACTTTACCTTTTACTATATGAATACAAACCAAGACTTCTAAACCAATTTGTTTCTGTTTTTGTAAATGTATTTCAAGAACTCTTGATTTTATAATACGCTCAATAAAGTCATCAGATATCCCCGTTTGCTTAATCTTTATATTTCATATTTTCCTCTCTTCAACCCACTGTAATAGCTTATTTAATATGCAAGTCGCTGGTATACATTTCACTTGGAAAACGAATTTAGCCTTAAATTATTGGACACACGACGGGGTTGATTATTAAGTACTTGACTCACATTATCCCTCTCAACAGGAAGGGCTCACTTACTTGGCAATGGCATATGCATATATACCTATAATTATGGGACATTCTGGGTATATATATATTCTTCCATTTAAGTGATTTTTATTTTTTATGCTGGTCAACGTGCGACCCTCTCAAGTGCAAATTTTCCCATGTCCTCGTTGGCTTCAGTTGCAATTTATTTATATTGTCCGGAGCTGTCTACCTAGCTATTCCTAGCTCCCGCTCCCACTCCCCCTCTGTGCCTCTCCGAATGACCTGACTCTTGCCATTGGCAAAGCTTCAATAATTGCTGCCAAATTGCAGGCGAAGAAGTCAGCTCTGCGGCAAATGGTCGGTCGAGGGAAGACTTAATTGAAGTGTAAGCTGTTGAAGATGGAAGCTGCATACCATCCGCATTCTCCGCACATCGCCAGCAGCTTTTTTTTACACTCAGGAAAAATAAGCTTACATATTTCATCAATTATATTATGTAAATCCGATAATAAATGTCAGAAATTCAAGCTTTCAAGCGTTATATAAACTTTGAGGAGATATGTTTCCATAGATAAGTAAAAGTATTTTTATACAGAGCTAAATTTTCTTAAAGTAAATTAATTATTTAACTCGAAATAGTTTTTCAAGCTTTATATAAATTTAGAGGAAATATGTTTCAATGTATAAGTAAAAGTACTTTTATACAGAGCTAATAATCTTCTTAAAGAAAATTAATTTTAACTCTAGAAGATATATTTTTCTTCTACTTCACAACTAATACTCCAAAACCATACGAAGGCTGAATATAAGAATATATCCGTGATCTCTATATCCACGACAGAACTGCATACTAAACATAATTTTGCCCAGTGCAGTGAAGCCAGCGCCAGGTCACGTCGAGCTTAAAAGAAAAATAAGAATTAAAAAGTAAAAGAAAAATCGCTGGGAAAAAAATGCTGGGAAGAAGGCTGCAGAAAACCGAAGCCAAGGCTCTAATGGATTAATTTACTTTGTCGCAGTGCCAAAGCAGCTGCCAAAGCACTTGAAATTGGAAGGCATCAAGGCGTGTAAGAGGTTTTTGCGGCCTGCCACGCCCCCCTCTTGGGTTCGCTCGCACGGGTTAAAATTCCCGCTTAAATGGCGCCTGTCGCTCTCCAGCCTAATTGAAATGCTGATGAAAAGAAAATTGTTGTTGAGAAACAATAATCAAAAGTGGAAAACAGTAAAACGCTTTCCACACTCGCACACACTCGCACCCGTACACCTTTGTGTGGATAAAAAATAAAACGATGCCCCAAACAAACAAAGCCCGAAAGGCAACAACAGAAAGGCGGAAACAATGTTGCGGGCCGTGTTTTGGCCCACTCCCGGGCTAACTAGTTAGCTGAAAGGAGGAAAGGACGACGACCAGGTTTCCCTTTTAACTGGGTTCCCAGTTTCTCTCACATATTTATAGAATTCAAAACTAGACACTGGGCTGGTAGGAATCAACTTGGGTATACATATGTATATTTTTTAGAGCTCTTAAATTATAATAATCATTGTTCTATATACATTACCCTCAGCTTAAATATTATTGCATTTAATTGAAAGCTTTATAGTCACTAAGCTCTTAAATGCATAAGGTGATTTTAATAACTTATTTACCCTGGTTTTAGTTGGTCGAAAGTACCCAGTTTCTGCCAATATTTGCACTTCCTCAGCTTGCCGGCTGCCATATGTTGGTCAAAAATAAATTGAAGTGGTTTCCTCGCCGCACCATCCCCCCCTGTCTCTCAGGCTCTCACCGCTCTGCATGTATGCGACAGGATGCCTCGAAAAGGACGACGCGCCTTTGTGTCTGGTGTGGAAGCCGCAAGCATTTAGCAAGCGGCGCCTTGACGTTGGCAACACTATTTCAAGGAACGAGATAAAATGCGGGGAGGAGGTGGCAATTTCAGCATTAAATTAGGTGAATCCCCCCCGTTTCGGCCAGGTGGGACAGCTTAGCCTTTGCGACATCGTGTACCCGCATGTAAAGTAGTTTTTATGTGGCCAGCCTGCCCCCCGTGTGGCCGTGCACCTACCGCCGTGCCGCCGAGCTGCTGTGAGTGCATCATTAATTTTAATTTGTACTGGACAAGCAGCACGGCAGCACGGCCAACTGGCTGCCACGGCAAGGACACCCAGGACAACCAGGACACCCGGCCATCCAACATTTATAACCCTTCCTTAGATCGTTTCCCTGCCAGCAACCGCAATCCGACAACGTCACTTGCATGGCTGTTTAGTTTCACTTAAAGTGCCTCTTTGTTGTCTCCCTGGACGTCCTTGCAGTCCTTTCAGTAGTCCTTTTTACCCTACCCATACACCCCCACCCAATGTAAGCTTGAAAAAGCAGAAAACCCTGAATTAGGTTACAGCCTGGGAATTATGAAATGTGATGGGAAAATATTGTTCACCTAGGGTAGTCAGTAAAATGCTTCTTGTCCTTTTTATGGCATTCCGGCTGCTCACAAAACCACAAACTATTTTCCCAGCTTAGTTTGATTTTTACCACACTCAATGGCCAGCCAAAAACATATATCTTGACTTTTATTAGAATAATCAATTGAATCAAAATTTCAGTTGCATCCGATTTTTGCAAAATGAATTTTTGTGGTCAAACTTGATATTGATTGCACGAGTGTTGCAAATACCAATTTGGGGGGAAAAATGCAATAATCCGCATCAATTAAAATGGATTTCTGCCAGTTGGAAAACACACAAATAATTCACTGAACTCGAAGCTCACCGAATTAAAGAGTGAAAAGTACTACAAGGACCTGAAGCTTTAGGTTCTTCCTCTCCTCAACTCAGAACTTTGCCAAAGAACCTTTTTTTGTGTGAACATACAAGGGCTTCAGGGTAATTAGCAGCTTCTTGTCTGGCCATATCAATAAAGTACAATGATAAATGTCTCCATTTTGGCCTCTGCGAGTTGCCAACTTCCAGCAGGTGAACTAATCTACTTCCTTCCCAAGGAATCACTAAATATTTAGCACCGATTTCGCCACACGGAACCCCATAATTAGTTGAAGCTTTCCAGCCCAACTAATTTTCATTAGGCCTCGGTTGAGTGGAGGATGTGTGTGGAGGATGAAAGGATATGCCAAGCTTCGGTGTTAATCGCTGAAAGAAAAACTTTAACGCCTAAAACAGGGTAATTTTTGGGGAATATAATTAAATGAAACATTTTTGGGATTGCTGGGCAAACGATTCAATCATGTGCCTAATTAACTAGTTATTTAATAAAATTTTGCGAAAGGTTATTTACTATATTATAATATATTTTGATAGATAGAATAAAAAGATCGCTGACCTAATTAATGTTTTAAAAATTTGTAGTTAAAAATGAACTCATTTTCAATGAAGATTATCTTGAGATAAGTTCGCATATTATTTCAGCAGATTCTCTACCAAAAAGTAGGCCTGAACTGATAATAATATTTTTTTACCGCTTGCTTAACTTTCGTGAACCTAGATCTTGCAATAACCAGCAGGCTTTGGAGGCAAGTTTCTCCAACAGGAACTGCCCTCATATAAGCTCGCAATCAGCGGTTATGTAGAGCGAGGCAAGCCCGCCCAGCGCAACAACATAATTACACTTGTCAGTTCATTGTACCACAAATGCTATACGCACACATGGCCATAGCCCCGCTTACCACCATCCTAATACACAGAAAGAAAAGCAGCTTAATACATTATTATTGGTCACTTTTAATAGCAACCTGAATTGATAATGTTCTGTAATATTAATTATAAAAAAGAAAACATTTAGTTTATTGGCATGGAGATAGAGGTTAACGAACAGAAAACAAAATGTTACTTTAGAAGTATCGATTTTAATAATAAACAAATATCAATTTAAGTACTGATATAATATATATATAGTTCTTTGTATAGCATTCAGCTTGCAGTGCATCCTGGTCCACTGATGGGTGGGTGGAGGTCAGTGGACGGACATTCCGTGTAACCGAAGTCGCATGTTTCACGTGCCAGCAGCAAGAACTCGGCTTCATGATGGCAGTGGCCATGGCGGGAGGGAAAATCGAGATGACGATGACTATGATGATGATGATGATGTCGCTGATGATGGTAATTTGTTGTGGCTAATTGCGTTAAAACCGCATGGGCAGGCATTGAAACGTGACACATTTTTGCGCCATTTTCGGGTCACGCCAACAGGCAACTGCTAACTGCCAACTGCCAAACAGCTATGGCCACTGGAGTAGTTGCTAAAATACATATAAAATATGCGCAATTTAGTAAACACACACACATTGCCGGCTGCCACAACATTATGACTAGAACATCCTTTTATTCAACGCATGCAATCCGCTGGAAGGACGACAGGCATTGAAACAAAGTCAGGCAAATGTTTTCAGCCTCTGGCAGCAAAGTGTCAGCTTCAATCAGCCGCTTACTCGGGATTGCTCATACGCCCCGTTGTCCCTGTCCCATCGCTCGTCTATTCCAGCCATCGTGTCCGGGCAATAAATTTGTCAATTTTTATTTATTATCTATCTCCTTTGTAGTCCCTGCCAGGAATGGGATGTTTTAGCAGCAGTTTATTTTCCCTTGCCGGAATAGCAAAGGTTGAATGCTTTAGTTTCGATTATATGATGCCAAGATGGAAAAAAATCTCCCTCAAGAGTTATGTCGAATATATAAGTTATCTGCTTATATTAAAAATATATTTAATAATAATAATATATTCAATAACTAAATCAGAATGTCTAAAGAGGCCCGCCGAGGCCTGAAAAATACCACAGCCCGACGATAAGGATTCTGCTTTGATAGACACAAAAGTTTATACACTGGCGATGGGTGTGCTTGTGTGTGTCTGTACACTTTGAGGTATGCTACCATTTTTTCTTTATTTATTTCCAGGCTCCCCCACGTATGTGTGTGTTCGTTCGCATTTTTTTGGTGTGTTAGTTTCCAGCCATAAATAAAATTTAAGCTACACCAGAACGACGACAGCCTGCGCGTGTGTGTGAGCTGTGTGTGTTGTGCGGCGTGTGTATATGTGGGCACTCAAGCAACAAAAGGTAGAACGGCGCAGTGGCATTTGATTTATGATTGCTCACCCAGTGAGGTTAAGACTTTGAAAATATTTTCACAGACACACAAGGCAGGCGAAACCAAGAGGACATTCCTTGGACTGGCAGTGTCACTGGCACTGGGGGAGCAGCATAGGCTGAAGTTCAATGGCCCTAGTTGCGCCACATCAGCTGCCGTTGCCTGCTGTTTCGTGAGCCTTTGTCATAAGGCCTTTATTAGTTACTGCTGCTGCTGCTGCTGCAGCCATAATGCACAATACACATGTTGGCACTCACACACACACGCACGCCAGACCAGCACACTTCCTCTCTCGTCCTGGCTGCTGATCCTGCTGTTCAATCTAATGGGCGCACATGTCTAAAACTGTGAAACATTTGCCTAAGACTCTCGCACGTTTCCTGTGTCAGGGAGAGAGACACTGCCCAAAAATGAAGGCAGAAATTTGGAAAAAATATATATAATACAAGTATCAACTTAATTCATTTAATTTAAATAAAAACAAGTTCTAAAATGTAGTATTTGTTCTTTAAATATTTTTTTATCATGATTAAAATTCAAGTTAGACTTGCATTGAATTCCGTTCCAGGGTTCTATTGTTTAGCATAAATAAATATAGGTACTTTAGCTATTTTTACATACATTTTCATTTATTTAAGACCCATACAGACGTAGTAGGTATTTTTTTTCCTGTCGATATTTGAGGAAGGATGAGTAACGAGCTGCCTCATGCTGCACGTGCCCATTCGCTTTATCAGGCCAATAACGTGTGCGAGAACAAGTTCCAGCATAAGTCTGGCCGGGCTGCATTCAACTTTCATTGTTGCTGCCGTTTGTGCAGTTGTTGTTGCCGGGTTTCCACATTATGGAAAATAAACTTTCATATCTTATACGGAGTGGAGTCTCGGTCTTGGGCTGGGCAACTTTTCGGTTCGTTTTAAGCGACTGCTGGCTACCCCATTCCCCAGAACTGAATCATTTGCAAAACAATTAAAGTTCTATTAGGCGGCAAATGCAAATTCAGCTCGTTCCGGGTGCCTTCTTCTCCCACAGAAGCTCGCCCCACTTGGCTGGGATTTTTCCGTTCTGTCGCATAAATGTGTTTGCCAGTTTAGTGCATAAGCCGTTTTAATTGTTTCGTTAAATGAGCCAACAGCAGCAGCAGCAGCAGAAGGCTTAACCATAAAAAGTTTTTAGCCAAAAAGAGGGAAAACGAGAAAAATGCTTCGCATGTTCTTTTATGATATGCAGATTGCTGGAATTTTTTAACTTAAATAAGTGTAGAAAAAGCCATTTAAGTCTGCCAGCCAGATTATCGTTAAATGGACCAAAGAAATTGCTAATTTAATGTTTTTGCTGAATAAAGAGAGGGAGTTCTTGGGAAATTCTATTCCAATATCAAGTAAATTACTTTAAAAGTGACAAAAGTTCATCAAAAAATATTCCTTTTTTAATTTAAATATTTCTTAATTGACTTTACTGCAAATATAGACACTTTTCTAAGGCATATCTCAAGTGATTTTTCAATTATTAAATATTAAATTACTAAATTATTTATTACAGAAACTATAAACTTAATTTATCACATCCTATAGTTTTCCTGACTGATATTGAATTATGACCAGAAATAAAAGGCCTAAATGGCTATAAATTTATCCGGCTTCGGTGGCTAAAATATATTCCCCGTTCCCAAACCGGCAATATGCTCTAACACATCCTTTACAATTTGTCCTGCAATATTTTTGCAACAATGTCTGGACCACTGTCAACACTTTTTACCTCTCGATTTGTGTTGCATCGGTGGTGAAAAATGTATTTTATTTGTGCAATTTTTTGCCGAGACAGTTCCACAATTTGTTTAGAGGTCCAATTCGGCAAATGTTTGTCAATATGTTTTTATCAAATAGCAACAATATTTACACATGCATAAATTTGTCTATCCGTATGAGGCATCCCCAGGCCCATGCCCATGCCCATGCCAATGAAGCGAGCCCCTGCGCACGTGTGTGCGAGAGAGACACGTCCTTTGGGGAGTTTTATGTTTGTGTCAATAAAGTTTTATTTTATTATTTCGATTCTGTGGGTATGTGGATGGGTTTGTGCTGCGATAGTGTGAGTGTGCGTCTGTTGCCAGTGGCACTCGCGTGTTTGCTCTATTGAATTTATACGCGTCACACTCTCGCACACCTTCCCATAGTCCTTTTCATACCAGGTACTTGGGGAATAACAGGGTATATTGTTCAGAACGAATTTTATTAGAGTAATAAATTTAATTTAAATTAATTCAGGGTTAGTTCTTGATTTGCCATAAAAGATTCCACCACAAAATCATTAAATAATCAATGAAACTGTAATGTATTTCAGCTACTATGTAGCATAATTATTTATTTATTTTAATTCCCATATATTTAGTAGGTAAAGAGTCCCCGGTATTTCTCAGTCGTAACACAGAACCTTACCTTCCATTTGAGTTATTTATTTTTCCCTGTTTTCTGTTGCAATACGCACGTGGCTGGACCGAAATAAAACATGTTGAACGAACTCAAAGTTATCGAATTTATGTTTGACTGTGTATTGAATTTTAATGCTCCTTGGCATCTCCAAACGGAGCAAACTCACAAAATGCTTGAGGGAATTCGCAGTAAAACTACTTAAAATGAACTCAACGCTGGCGCTCTTAAATTGGATTTTGTGCAAGGGAAACCGAGAGAAGGAAATGCAAAGTTGAATTGGAATCTGTATGGGCGTTTGGGGAGTAAATAAATTTTGTAAAAAATATGTTTACCGAATAAAAATTTCTGCAATTGCAACCGCAATCAGGGGTGTTCTCTTCGGCTTCCTTGCCTTCGGTTGACATTTACATGGAAGGGGAAGCATCAAAGGCAGCTCGGAGGAGATACGGTCCGCCCCCTTGCCATTAATATTAGAATTTATGGATGCCAACTAACAACGGCAGCCGAGGCAGAGGCAGAGGCAGCAACAGCAACAGCAACAGGAACTACAATGGCAACAACTTTGACAACTAGCAGCGACAACGACAACAACACTGCACAATGTTAACGCCATCGTGCATTGTTAGCAAATTCAAGTGTCTGGCGATGTACACTCAGATAAAGGAGAACTTAACCTTATTACAAGGAAAAAGGCATAAAAATAATATTATATAGTTCCCTTGGCTGTGTTGCTTCGAAAGCAGAATATAGAACTATTTCATGTGGAATTATATATATGAAGGCTTTATTTGTGTACATAATTTGAGTAAATAACTAACACTAATAAGAACTTAAATTAATTTTCTATGTCACTTCCTATATAGAATTAATTACACATTTTTAAGAAGTCATATTATGATTAGCTTATATAGAAGTATATTTTCTAAGGACTATTTATGCCGTAGAATTTTTTATATATACTAAAACAATCGAAAGGCTCCCCCAAAGTATGTTAGGTCCCCCATTTATTGTCCTTTTCTTGTACAAGGCTTTAGTATTCCTTTGGGCACAATTATAATTGATATATCACTTTTCCGCTATTTTTCCGAGTGTAGGAGCAACATACTGATGCGCAGTGCAACAGCAGCAACATTAGCAGCAGCAGCAGCAGCAACTGCAGTGCCAGGCGGAAGCAGCAACAACAGTTGCTGATAACCATAACATTGAGTGATATACGAGAGCAAAGAGGGTTGAGTGCTTCAGTGTGTGTGTGTGTGTGTGTGTCAGAGTGCTTCGAATGCACTAGTGAATGTGAGTGTGTGAGTGCGCGATGGTATCTGTGTGAGTGCGCTGCTTCATTGCTTAACGCAGCATAAGCAGCAGCACAGGGGCAGTCAGCCAGACAGCAGCGAGGCGGAGCAGAAGGGGTTTTCGATGGCCCCACTAATTTCTGCTGCACATGCAATTTTTTCCATGCCCAACACACACACAGCCGCTTATCCTTTACCCCATTCGTTACCGCCCCCATTCCTTTGTCCCCGCCCGCCCCCACTTGTGACAGTTTTTAATACGCTTTCCGTTCGAGAGCTCTGCGAATGCAAATGCGAGGGGTTAGCAAATCATCTGAGCAGAGCTGAGAGTGACAAGCTGCTTAGGAATCAGGAGGGAATTTAAATGCAAAAACTGCAAAGCAATACAATTTTTAACGTTCTTTTATAGACGTTAAAAATCACATATAAGTGGCATTAAATATGGCTTCTAGTGGGAAAAAATTAACCTATTTAATGATGTGTTGGGGATCACGATTTATCTTCTTTAATATTGTGTAACTCTTAGTAGACTTATAGCTATAATTTATACTAATTAAACTGTATTAATTAGTTCTAGGTATTCACTACTTTTCCGCTTTAAGTCATAGCTTGGCTTCTCCTTGGGAGAGTATACCCTTTTGCGTCCTTTTGATATTTTATTGCTCTCGGTTTTTTGCTTTTGTCAGCCCGACGCCCCGAAAACTCGCAGGCAGTTAAATGCAAAGAGGGCGACTGTGCATTTAGCGTGCCCGATTGTGTGCTTTAAAAATTATGGCAAGCCCAGAATATTGTTTGGAGGTCAGCCATATTGCAAATTGACTGCCTAGAGCTCAATCAAAATGTATATTACCCCAGAAAGCGGGAGGGGCCACGAGAAAAAGCACCCACTCGAGGGCAGAGTCGCTTTTGCCAAGAAGTTGGCGGGTAAAGTCGATAAGGGATATAGGAAAATATATTGTATGAGTTTTTGGAGTCGACATATAGATTGTTCCCGTGCACACACTCCCAATCGCCCGTTTGTTATTGTGTTCTATTTTTTATTTCCTTTTTTTTTGTCGTTATTTTCTTTGGGGACTTTTGCAGCCTTGTGGCTTTTATTCGGGCTTCGTGCTGCTCTCAACTTACGACGACTGCAGCTGCCAAATGTCTGCCAAATATATAGAAGTCTATTAAGTTAATGTCGCGTAATTTAGCAAACTGTCAAAATCGCTGGCAAGTGAGCAGGAACTAAATTCGGTAGCATTCAATAAGTTTACTTGACATTTTCAATGCCTTGGCAGGAGCCAAGTTACCGAGCTGTGTGTGGATATTTTCGGAAAAATTGAACAGGTCTTGGTTTGAATTTTAAGGTTCACTAAATTCGTTAGGGCCACATTCCAGTCCAAGGATTTTAAATTGCACAATACTAAATATACAAAATAATTTAATATTTTTAATAGTTAAGGTATTTATTTATATATTTATATATCCTTTTTACTTATCATTATAGTTTATTAGCTCTAAATTACCATAAATAGAATGTAAAATAGTCAATGCCATTACCTCTTTAGAATTTAATTTTAAAGGCATTAGAATGATAATTTTAAATAAACAGCCATTTAATAACTGCGCCATCAACATCACAGACACGACTACCTGACCAACGGCGTTTCCTCTTAGCGTTTTGTAATTTGGCTTGTCATAATAAAAAACAGACGAAACAAACAACAACAAATACTCAGACAAGCAGCGCTCTGCGCTGAGAAGTACGCAAAACATTTGAATTATTTACCATAAACTTTTTCCCCCAAACTCGCACACAAAAAGCACGGACAATTCCTTTGTACAAAATGGCAGATACTCGTACATTCCCTCCCAATCGCCGTTGATGCGTGGCTCTGGCCATTCAAATTTTATAGCATACTTTTACGGGCATTTCCGTTTTGTAAACATGAGCAGGCGGAAGCGGAAGTGGAAAACGGGGAGTAAGAAGGGGAGGCAAGGGCGAAGATAAAGAGCGCAACTTATATGATTTTTATTTGAAAAATACCGAAATTGATTCGATGCTCTCTTCGTACAGATCAGAAACATATTGACAGGTGGAGAAAGTAGACAAGTAGAGCACTGCAAAAGCATGTTCCAGTCAGCACCTGCTAAATTTACCTGAAACGCATCTACTTTTCTCCCATTTCGTTGCAACATCGGACTGTATCACATTTTTGAAGAATAACAACTCTTTTGTGAAAGGCATGGCATTCGTTGTGGATTTGCCATTGTTTGTTATCAGAAATATTTCCCAGTCATTGACTGTCAGAAAAATTGATTGGATAATAAATGGACGCTTTTCACAACGATGGCTGCATTAATTGGAAAAGTGTCTGCGGTTCGAATATGAGGCAAAATCGACTCAATTACCATGAATTGTCTCGCAAATTCAGCATGGATTTCAATTGTTTGGCATTATCGGTCGATTGCAATTTGGCAAACGTGTTGCCAATAATCCATTTAATTTTTAAACGAACTTGCCACCCAACTGGCATTATTGATAAAGCGATAGATATTTGTCGCTACAAACAATGACTTCTTTTATTGTTGTGCATAAAATAGATATTAGAATTGTGGCAGACACATTTTATTTTATTGTTGAAAATCTGTATTTAATATAATTCATTATAGTCTTTGAATTTGTGTTTGAATTAATTAAATACTCTTGAAAACCGCATACTCAATAATCACAAAAGATCTCTTTATCTAGATGTCTTTTTCTTTAAAAACTAATTGATACTTCTTGGATTTCCTTTAATTAAATTATTTACCTTAAAGAGCAATTACCTTACTCATTTCCCAACACAGGTTCAATTAAATTTGAGCCTTCAATGCTCCACTGCTTTTTGATCCGATGCGTGTGCAATCTGGCTTAAAGTTGAGCTCTCCGGCGGCTGAAGCCACAGACGCATCTGCTGCCTGGTCCCAGATCCCACACCTGTATTCTTGGCTTCCATTGGAGCTTAAGACGCTGCTGAAATCCCCGGTACTTTGACTATGCAATGCTAATTAGCTGGTAGTGGGGAAGGCCCTTTGTTAATCAAGCCGAACGCCAGTCTGAGACAGCCCTGAGCGATGTCAACCGGACAGCCCTCCGTAACCAAGGGCCAACCCTTTGTGGTCCGTCATGGTGAAGTCAATAGATTTTGCGGCGGCATGTGAATTAAACTAATTAAATATTTACAAAAGGCAGCCCAAGTCCATCAAACAGCCATTGAACCCAATTTAAGTTCATTAGCCGCAAATTCTGCGGTCGTTCATCTCACAAGTCGCAATTAAGCAGTATTTAAAGCTTACCACACCCAAAGTTGATACCGAGTTAATTGAAAATATATTTATAAAAAAATTTATATTAGGTAATATTATTAACTATTAAATTTCTTTCTTTCTTCTTTTCTTCTTACTTACTTTTAAACAGTTTTTTTGGTTCCTGCTTAAATGAAAGTCAAGTAAAGTTATGATAAATAGAAGGGGGACCGCGGCGGCAACAAATCATGAAAAAATAACTAACGAAAGTTTAATTTGAATTTCAAGTTTGCGCGAAAACTTTCCGTCGCAGTTTCAGCTTGTCTCCTTTCCTGCCTTTTCTTACTCCTTTCGACGTCTTACCTTATCCTTTGGCATTCGCTGCTCTATTATAAACTTCCGTTCTGTTTGCGGACAAATGCTTGGCAATTACTTTTTAAGGTTCCCCGAAACAAATTGATTGCCGTCGTGGGGTCCTGTGACGAAACGTGGGCGAAAACGGGACGAACGGCGGCGAAACAGCGAAGTGAAATCAACGTTAAAATAATTCACATCGATAATGGCGCTTTAATCGCATGAAACTTCCGGCAATTTGCCGGAGAGTGTTGAGCGCTTGAGTTGAGTTCTGTCTTCCTGTTCCTTCAATGATTTGCCTGGGGCAAATTTTAGACAGTCAGCGTGTAAATGTGTATATTGTACACTTTCGAACAAAAATATTAAAGTATATTTATTTAATCAATATAGAACATATTATTCTAGTCCCCTTTCAGTAATAATTCTGGTTTTATTAACTTATTTTTCAATGGTTAAATAGAAAACTCTCGTTTATATTTAAGGCAGCATTATAAGTATGAATATATCAAAACTTAAATGATATTCTCCTACATTTGAACACTGATGCCCAATTTATAAATATTTATAGAAAAAGATGATTTAGCCTAAATATTATTTTTGACTTTCAAAAAATACTTCTTAAGAAAAAAATGTTGATTCTTTATTTTCTTAAGTGTAAGCCCCTGGTTTGCCTGAACGCCTTGCTGCGCTAATTTTGTTAATGTATCCTTTATACAGACAGCACACCAAGGCCAACACACACACACACACTCGGTGCTCTCCATTCTCCATTCTTAATTTCGTGTTTTGCTTAACTTTTCCTGTTCTGCCGAGGGCCAAAGGTGAGTCTGCTCAAAAGAGGGGGCCAAATCGTTGACTGTGCAGTCGTCTACAAATCCGCCGGCTTTGTGCAATCAGCGTTAACTTGTTTTCCCTATTTCACATTTATATTTTTCCCCTCGTTCGTTCCTTGTTTTTTCCTCCCACTCTCCGCTTTCCTCTGGCTTCAGTTTGGCCTTTGTCCCGGGGAGCAGATAAAATACGCGGCGAAGATATGGAAATGTTTATTTAAAAATTTCGTCTTCTGCTTATTTTCGTTAACTCACACAACCCACGAGCACATGGCGTATGCGTAACGTGAGCTACATGGCGGCTCGCATTACGTATACGCGGTGGTGGTGTGGGTGTATCTGGGTTTAAGTGTGGGCTCTTGCGTGGGAAACGTGGCGTATGCTTACTCTTAATTTCCTTAAACACTTCATTAGCGCAAATGTTGTGGCATCCTTGGGCGACGGGCCTTGGGGAAATCAATTGAGAGAGGTATTAACTTGCAGAATAATTTTATTTATCCTAAGTTTTCTCAGAATCCTGGTTCGCCCACAGTACCTGCGAAGCACCGATAGGTACCATGATAACCTTGTTCTATTTTTAACGAAGACCAAAGTCAATACCAGCCCTCCTTGTTCCCATAAATCAACATCGATATCCGCCCTTAAGATTTGCTTAAACCTGTGCGAGTCTGCTTCAATTTTGAGGCACTCTCTTGCAAGCAGCCCATCGTATCCCACTTCAGTTTAGCTCTATAAACTACTGAAGGCTTTCCCTCCACAGTGTGGAAAATTCTAGGCTAACTTATATTTATTTTAATATTTTCCATTAAATAAAATTGAAATGCTATGTGAAGGAATAGCAACAAGGACGAGATGGAGAGATTTATTAGCATTATGTTACATTAAAAAATATCTAACTTAATATTTATTTATTATTTAAAATGACTTAAATTTCTAATAACTTAAAATGTTTTTCTTGGTGTAATTTATTCCAGTGCAAGCACTTCGAACTGCACTTTGTCAGTGATTAGTTTGCCCAAGTGAACGCATTATATTTGCTCAACTAAAAAAATTAACGCATGACTTGCTGCCATATGACAAAAGCCAGCACTTCTTTAAGCAGCCGAATAATAAGTGGAAAAACTCATCTTCAGTGGACTCCATTCGGACAGTTTGAATGGGGTTTTATGCAGCTCAACTGTCACTAATCGAATCGAGGGCGCGGAGTGGGCAAGGACTCGCTGGATGAGGTTCCTAGGAAAAGGAATGAGGGGAAGAACGAGCCATTCAACAGTCACTTAGCCGAGTGCAGGGATGCACTGCTCTGTGCATCCTTAATTAAGCGCAGAAAGGAATTGTTTAATCTGCTTGAAAGTGTCCTCGTCCTTTGGGTCGCCGTGCAATTAAGTAATTGAGAGAGAAAGCCGGGCGGGGAAATCAATTTGGGCGAAAATCAAAATCAATATTTTACTTGCCGAAAGCGGCGGGCGCAATGCAAATTTTCATAATTGAAAACTAAGTGCTGAGCAAAAAGTTTGCCATGAACCACTGTCGGTGGCCATTTTCAGGCCGTGACTTTGTTTTTATGCCATAATCATGCCCTCCCCTCTCTCCGGATTATAATTTAAACGGGTTTCTGGTGTGAAAAACGAAAACACGCTGCCAACTTTCGGCATTGTGGCCCGCAGAAACTCTGCCACACGCATACACTTTGACTTTGAAAAGTCGGAAAACTCAGGGCCCCCAAGTGGGGTGTCCCCACTTTAAAGTCTTTGCCCGGCCATTCAATTAAACTGAGTGTAGTTTTCAATAAACTCTGTGAAAGTTCCATTTGAAAAATGGCAAATAAATGCGCGTCCGCTTCTCGCGAATTCAATGAAGTAGCTAAGGGCTTCTGCCATTCCTGTAAAAAAGGGAGCAAAGTGGTCTGGCCATATCGAAGGGTCGCCAAATGCAATTTGTGCTCGACTTCCAGTTACAGTTAAGCGGATTGCCCCGGACATGTATATAGAATATTTATATACCCTTGGCTTAAGCCAGGAAAACACACAGCTGCGGAGAACGTAGGAAATCAGCACTTGTATGGGAAGCAGAAGAGGTTGCAACGGGCAAACTGTTGCTCTCGTTTTGTAGTTTTCCCCAGGATTGTCCTGTACGACTGTTTAGGGGATTTGGCTAATGGTCAATACACTGGGCTTACTCAGACAAGGTAGGTAGTAAAAAATAAGAGATATACTTGTATATAAATAAAATGTAAGCAGACTGCACAGCATTATTAGTTACTTAAGCTACAATTTGTTCCTGCCTTATACTTGATTCAGCTATTTTTACCCGAGCTTTGTTTTAGCTTTCTCTCATCTCCAGTGGCATTATATATATGTCCTTATATTCCTGTTACATGTAGTCCATCCTTGTCCCTTTTAGGGCTTAAGGTCGATTTTCAGCTGCTTCGAGCGACATGTGCGTGCTTTTCCCTTTTCCAGCGATCGGGAAACTTAACTGTCACTCGGAAAAGTTCATTGTCAAGCAGCTGAAACAGCAGCGGATTGTGATAAGCAACAGCCTGCAGCGTGTCAGCTGAAAAAGCCGGAAAAACTTGCGAAAACTTTCTCGCTTCTTCGCAGGCCACGGGGAGCGAGGAGGAAAACCTAAAACTAATTGTTTGGCAAAGTTAGTTAGGGGACGTGACTAAAATATCAGGCGAAGCGTATCAATTACCGGGGCAATGAGCCGGCAAAAAGTGCCATCGAACCGCCCTCTAAAAAGATCCGGCAATTGCCAACTGCGTCGCACATCATCAATAAAACATTTGGTTTTGCGAATAAGGCCCACAACCCAAATTGTGGCCAAAGAGTTACAGCAACAGGCAGGCGGGCATAAATCAATCACTTCCTGCCGCTCGAGCAATTGGGCCCCTCACATCAAATTGGTTTTGCATGGCAAAATTTTATTTATGGCCTCGTACCACACTGAGAAGAAAGGTTAAACATTTGACTTCCCTATGAGTCGGAAATCAATTAATATATTAAGTGTATTAAATAAATACAGTACTCTATATAGATATATAAATTAATAAAAGTTCTAAAAAGTAAGTAAATACAAATGTAGTAAGAATTCCCTTTCTAGGTTTCCTATGAGATGGAAATCAAATAATATATTGAATTTATTATAGAAGTACAATACTCTATATAGAATTATAAATTAATACAGATTCTAAAAAATAAGTACATACAAACTAAGCAAGAATTCCCTTTATAGTTTTCCTATGAGATGGAAATCAATTAATATATAAAATTTATTATAGAAGTGCAATACTCTATACAGAATTATAAATTAATAGAAGTTCTGAGAAGTAAGTAAATACAAATGTAGTAAGAATTCTCTTTATCTTCTCTTTATTCTTTTGTGCAAACCACTCAGTTTTCCTCCAGTGCAGCAGCACTCCTTTTGTTATGGCCAGGAGTATTTTCCGTATTTTTGGATCCTCAAATTGTTATTTGTGCGTTTTTGATTTGTGGCACATAATCGACACGAGGCTGCCGACAGCATTTGCTCTAATAAATATGATTTATGCGCTGGCCGAGGCTGCAGCCGAATTGGGAAGCGGAAGTTGTAACAACTCACTCTAATGAGACCTTGGCTCGCTCTCGGTCTCAGACAGCCAGCCAGCTACATACTACCACAAAAATGTTGTCCCCGGGACTTGGCAAAAGTTTACAATTTTTTGATTGACTTTCGCCTGATTGATGCATGAGTGGTGGGATTCGATTGACATTGATTTATGGCCCAGCAGCGGCTGGCATATTGCCCAGACATTGGTGACAATTGCTCCTGTTCTCTGTTTCGAGATTTGCAATTGTTTTTAAAAGTTTTGTGCGACTTTCCATGCTGGCAGAGCATCAATCAATTTGTGGTTCGTATATTCAGTTGACTTCTACGCTAGATATGTGAAAATATTTTGGTGGAAATATTTTCTGTTGCCGAGACAAGCCTAAACCCCATCCATTAATTTGGTGATGCATTGATGTTTGTGTAAGAAATAACTAGAAAAATATACATCTAATATATTCTATATATATTTACATATCTTTGTTTCTGAGAAGCAGACAACCTCCAACCATTATTTTTCGTGACCATAGCTGAACTAGAGGACTAGTATATATCCCTTTGATAACGCTTTGACATTTAAAGACCATTTAAAATATGTTTTGTTCAGACAACCTTCGGTGTATATGTCTCTGGCCCCGCCTCCTTTATCCCCGCCCCAGAGCTTACTACATTATGCACTCACAACACTCGGCAGCTCATTCATTTTATTTATTCTGCACTTCAAAGCTGTGTGTTCTGGTCTAAGCCCCCCCGCCGCCTGCCACGCCCCCCTCCATTGGGGGCCACTGCCAGCTCTCACCTGTCCAAACAGCAAACCCGGTTGAGCTGAGGTGAGCGAAAAGAATTTGCATAAAACACAAGGCTGGCAAAAACTCGACACTATTTCATTTCAGCTCCCTGCCTCTCTCTCCTCCGTGACTCCCCCCCTTGGCTCGTGTGTGTGTTTGTTTTGACATCAGTTTTTCATTACGATTGTCACGCTCCCGCGACTTTTTGGGGAAGGAAGCGAAAGAACCATGCCACAGCAGAAGCTGGACAAAAAATCGTCTTTTGCTCTGATTAAATATGAATTCGGTGGCTATTTGGCCGCCTTAAAGTTTAATAAACCCGAGAAATCCTAATGGATTTACATCAGCTTCGTTTAGCCAATTTGGGAAAGGTTTTCTCCTATTTTGGGGTTTGGTAAATAAGAATCTTTCCTTATGTTATTAACTGGATAAGTAACATAGCTTTTAGTTAGTATTTACTATGTCTAAAAATTCATTAATCCCAGAATATAAAGATATATTCCTTCAGAAAACCAGGAAATGTGTTCCCAGAGTGCTAATTTCCACGCCAGGTTTACAAGATACCAAATGCTGTCTCCACAACAGACAGGGCCAGAAATGGGTTAAACGGAAATTTAATTTAATTTCACTTTGCTCCACTCACAGCTCTTCGAAAGGGAATGGAACGGAGCGGGCTGCCGTCTGCGGCTCTCGAATGGCCAACTATTTTTCGATTCGCCACAAAAGTCGTTCTCACAACGGCGGCTGCTTTTCGGCTACATTTCTAGTTCATTTCCGGCTAAAAATGAGCTGCTGCTCTGGGTATCCGCCACGAGGACTCGGGGACTCACATGTGGCTCGCATTACCGTGGCTCGCCACCACTCAATGGCAGGTTACATGACACCGAACACTGCCATTTCGGCACGCCTTTGTGCATAATTTTCCAATTACCATCAATAAATTGGCCGCATCTGGCATAGGTTGGCCTAAAATTTAATTGAGAAATTATTGCGCCGCAGCCGCAGCCGGCTCGTTTAGTTTGCACTTTAATTACCGTTTAGCATTTGCTTGTTGGGCAATTTTTGGCAATTTTAGCTGCACCTGCCACTGCTGCTCCTACTCGAACATGGATTCGAACTGCGAATCTCAATGCTGTCGTTCGTGCTCGGCAGGCAAACATTGCATAAATTGCATGGCAATGGCCACTAAAATGCCACACGGAATGGCAGCACGACTTTTGCCCATCGATTTCGCCGCAGTCTCTCCCGGATCCAGGATCTGCCCGATTTCCCATGGTTTTCCCAGCCTGGCCATAAGCCAGAGCCAAGAGTATGGCAATTTGTAGAGCGCAAAGTTCCCCATTCCTTGCACAGTTGATTTTGTGGAAATTGCGACAAAGTCTGCGGAACGAGTGAGAGTGTCGCAGATAAAGACGCAATATTCAGATGTATATTTGCGGAAAAAAGTTGGTATTGAGCTCTAATCGATAAAAGAAAGCTAAGCAAAGATGATAGCTGGGAAATGGAGCTTATTACTGCCACTTGATTTGTTTAAAATCAGGAAAATCCCTTTATACTCATCTCAGACATATCTTCAAGGAAATATGATCTAACAATCGTATGTAGAAGTGTAATATTACCCTGTCTCAAAGGCACAAAGAAGGTATTCTTTCAGACCCAAATGGGTTATATTTAGTTTGCCAGTCTTAGCAGCAGGAGCTGGACTTGACTGCTTTTGACTTTTCCATGCATTTCTATGAGCTCTGCTGCCTGACATGAATATATACATGTATATGGAGCTCTAGGACCACCTTGATGACCCATAATCATCGGGGAAATCACAATTCCGACCCCAAAACTCTCCTTTCTGCTTCAGGACTATGCGTTGGCGTTTTTCTCTTCGGATCGTGCCTGCAATGAATCCGCAATGAGTTGCACATTCGCACAGGCGGCAGTGCCACCTGTTGCGCCTTGCCCACTAATTGCCCCCGAAAACTAGGCAACACAAATTGTTTTGCACAAAGCGAAAAGTCAATAGGAAAATGGAAAGAAAACAGAGGATAGAGGAAAGCCCGCACAACTTGAAACTTAAATACAAGAAGCGTGAAAGCAATTTGAGGAGCAAATTTGCAGCTCCCGCTCGCGCTGTCTCCCAACTTTCGCCGAAGTTGGACTTTCCTGGGAAAGTTTCTCGCTCGCCTTTTGTCCTGTCTTCCGTTTTCAATTTCTCTTTTTTTCAGCAGGTTCTGTTTGAAGCACAACAATCGCATTTGCCAACTTCATTTATTGTTTTGTTAAGCTGCTAACTTTAGTTTATTGCCATCCAGCAGCAGCAACTGGAAAAGTTACCCCGCAGCCCGGCAGCACCACCACCGCCGCCGGCCCTCTCTCTGCACATAATTTGTCATATTTTTTAATGACTTTCCAAGTGAGCTTCCTGTGCGGAGCTGTAATCTCAAATGAAACAAAGTCAACACAACGGGAGCAGCAAACAGCAAAGGCGGCCAACATGAATTGTCATTTTGTGTGGGCTAATCTCCTGTCGGCTCCGCTGTGCTAGTTTGTGTCCCTTTTGGTCGCACGTGTCGTATGCGTAATTTGCGGTTACCTGATCCAGTTTATTCTAGCTGGATGTTTGGCGCCCCGCCCCGTTCCCCCGTTTTTGTAATTTATTTCATGGCGACTTGCCATTTATTATGCAAACGGCCGCTGGAGTGTGGCCAACAGTTCTGGGCCATAAACGCAGACAAACACCAAATCTGGCACACAAATCATTTTCATTATGTAGTCGGGACCAGGCCGCAACTGCATAACCCTCAATTTTAGTGGAAAATTTCACCGCAATAGCGCAAAAATAATTGAAATAATAACGAATCGCATGGAAATCAACATTTTTCACTTTCAACAAACGCAATTTTATGTTTATTGATTCCGAGGGCTAGCCAAATGCGAATTATCGCAAATTAAACGGTGGAAATCGAAAAGCGCCTCATAAATATATTCATAATATAAACACGCATTCTTGCAACAAATGGCATGGAAATTGTGTAATTCAATTAAATTCCGTTTGGGAATTAGCGCAGCTTGCATTCGAAAATAGACATGGGTTACATTGTTGCTTAAATATTTATGACTAAGCTCTTGGAATTATAAATGCAAAAAAATTCTTTCATTGAAATTTAATAAGGTCAATTTGCCTAGCTAAAGCCCTATTATTTTCGGCAACACATGTAATTGATATGAACATATTTTTATACATAAAAAGGGTCTGCCTTTTGATTACTAATTTGTTATGAATAAATCTATAAATTTGTATTTATTGTTGGTGCTCATTTACAAGAGATATATATTCCTGTTTATTGTTAAGCAACTACTTAGCTAATAACTTAGTTGTGTTTAATGTATTTTATATTATATCTTATACACATTATTTTTTATATTATATATTTACAAAATAAACAATAAAGGTATTTATTTTAAATGCCTTATCCTAAATTTAAATGCTTAAACTTAAACCTTAACTAGAGGCTTGTTATTTCAACTGAAATCAGATTTCCGAAATGCTCAACAAGTTATGAATGTTGTTATCCTTTCGCTTCTCCTTTTGCATTCTAAATCAGATCCCGGGCCACAGACCCATAGCCCATAGCCCTCCGCATTAATGCAGCTGCGTGTAAACACAGACAGACAGCCGGGACTCGCTGGCCTCCTTGGCTAAACATTTATTTGTTTATTTACCGCTCGCAGCTCGGAGATGGCAACTCCAGGCACGTCAGCAATGTCAACGGCAGCCACCGCGGAGACAACGGTAAAGGACGACGGCGACGTCGACGTCGGACCGCAGAGCATGTCCTGCTGGCGCCGCAAGGTATGCCACAGTGTGGCTCGGCCAAAAGGCACACAGAAAAAGAGGAAGCCAAGACGGAAATTTCGTTATAACCCAGCTAATGCCTTTAATATCAGCTGGAAACGTGCCTTTAACTGAACATGAATTATTGTTGTTTGGAAATTCAATTCAACAACCGATTGCCATTTTCTCCGAAAGACAATACAATAATAAGATTAACTTTAACTAAGATTAGACTTTAGACTACCTTCTGGCTTTAATGCCAATATTATTTTTAAGCTCCATAGCTCTCCCGACTTCAAAGGCAGGTTCGCTAGCGAACTTCAAATTTTAAGTTGGTTCCTTCGCTCCACATAGTTCTCCCCTACTCCCTTGCGCCGCAATTCAATTAAAATTTGCTGGAAAACTCATTAGTAGAGTCAAGCGACCATAAAGTTGTCAACTATTCCCGCAACCACAGGAGCGGCGCACACTACGTATACGTAATAATATTCTGAAATTGCACTCAATTGGTTCGTTATGAGGCCTGAGGTGTCAGACGGAGCCCATGCTCCTGCTCCGCTCCTGCTCGCCCTCCACTCTATTCATCAGCCTCCGCCGCCCATCACTTCCGCTTCCTGCTCCACTCCACACGCCCCCGTAGATGGATATTGTCGCTTGGCAATTTGAAAAACCTGCCGCTAACAAGAAAATCGAACACCTTCTGGCAATTGTAGGCTTTGTGTGTGTATGTGTGTGTGTGTGTGTGTGGGAGCGTGTGGGTTATGTGTGTGGTTATGCATGTGGGCGTGTTTGAGCACGTGTGCGCGTATGCGTGTGAGGCCATCAACCCTTGACAACTTTGCCTTCCCAGACAATTTTGTAAAGTTCGCTCTTCTATGCTTCCTTTCTTCCATTCCAGCGCCCATAAAATACGTACACTCACAGAAATTAAGTTCACTAAAAGGTCAAAATAACAGTTAAAATATAAGAACTATTTTTATAAGCTAAAAATAAATTCCTGACTAGGTTTTGAGGGATTTTAATAAACCCTTCTCCCAAAAATTCAGAAGAATTAATTATATGTCATCAGAAATTACCTTAGAATTATAGGGAACATATACATTAAATACCATTTTTATTCTAGGACTAGCAAGTCATTAATGTACTAATTTTTTCTCTGAGTGTACAATCTAAACAGTTTTGCCATTCGAATTTATCGAAAGAGTTTCACGAACACGAAGGCGAAGGCGAACTAGCGTGCTGAGGCACACACGCAGGCATCGTGTAACGACAGCGCTTTGATAACTATATTAGTATGCGTTAGTACGTCATGAGTTTGAGGGCTCCGCTTATCGAGAAGCTCACACATTGAGCTGCCTGCCAGGCGCCTTTTATTTATACTTATTTTTTATTCTCCCCGATAATTACTAAACGTTTTTATTGTGGCGACAACTTGATAAAAAGGCCCACAGCCCCGCCCCCGAACTTATGCTAATGGGCTTCCCTCGGCTCTTGTAAACCTTTTTCCCTTTTAGGGGACGTAATTTATTTTTTCCTTTCGCCGGCAAGGCCTTCGAATATGCACGATAATAATTTTATAGTGTTAAATGGGCCACAACAGCAGCCCGCCCGAGAAACCCTTTTGCAGTCGTTACAGAACATTAACTTTTGTGCCAACGGACGCAATTTAGCCCCGACAAAACGCTAAGCATATTTTCTTATCACACAGTTCCCACACACACACACCGCACACACTCACTTACACACTCGGGGTAGAGCATATTTCATGGGGCCCGGCTCACATAAATCATCAGAAATGCTAATTAACCGCCCAGGTCTCCCGAGAAGGGACCTCGCCGGCGGCCCCAATCAGATTGAGATTTCTTTCCGCGCTTTTCTCATACGCAGCCGAGGATATTATTCCGTTCTCATTCCGCCGGGAAATAGAAGCAGGAGCTCCAGTTTCATTCCTGGAAAATACCCGTCTGCCGCTGCCGTATGGAAAATGATTTCCACTTTATTGGCCAACTGTTTTGTCGGTCGCCGTCCTCTTTGACTTGTCGGTGTAATTTAATTTGACAGCTCAAAATTCGCAATTTGCATTGGAATTGCCAGGGGCCAATTGGCAGCAACGGCACAAAGTTGAAAGTAAATCCGCGAAATCGTTTTTACATACAAATGATGAAAATGACATCAGCAGAGCGTTGGGTTTCAAAGGGAGGGCGGCCGATAAAATGGAAAGTTGAGTGCAAAAATTACGCGACCCATGCGTGACTGAAAAATATTGAAAATAAAGTCGAAAGAGCGCTGGCTGTGAGTCTGGCACTGTGGGAAGTCTGGTTTAAAATATGTTTTAAAGATTAAATTAATAAAAATATGTAGCTTCTTAGCTCTAATAAAAATTGGATAACCAACTATTATGACAAACAATAAATGGTTATATATAATATTATAAGAAAGGACAATGTTTCTGTCCATCTTCATTATACATCACAAAATGTAAAACAATATTAATTATTTGAAATATACATCCCTTATAATTATGTACATATGCCAAAATAATTATTTATTATTCGACAGCATTCTTACACTTAATTCTGAGTACATTTTCAAGTTCTTAGGCCATTGTACAGCCAATCGGCATTAGAGGCAGCCTTTCCCAGTGGCACCCTGCTGACCCTTTCAAGTCGCGAGTTCGGGCTCATTAAGAAGCCATCAGGCTTCCGATTGCAAATCCTTGCCGAGCTGCAGTCGCGGTCCTTCCGGCTGCCGGCTGCCCCTTGTGAGCGCCACAGTGAGTCCGTAATAGGAGAACATGAAATGGCGGACGCCAGGACGCCAGGACGCCAGGACGCCAGGACGCCAGGACGCGGACCCAATGAGTGGAGTGCAGGCGATGCAGAAACGCCAACGTCCAACTGGCGATGGTCATGTGTTTTATGCAAATTCAATTGTTTCCTGTTGCATTGCAAATTGTTTGCCACTGGCAAGCGGCATCGATGCCCAGCCCCGCTGACAGTGCATATGCATTTGTTGCGTGGACCGACCGACAGTGAGTGAGCGCGGAGGGGACTGGTTGGGCGAAGGGGTGAGTGCAACACGCCGGCTGCCCGGAGCTGCCACTCAAGAGATGCGCCTGCATTAATGAAGTCGCCATTGCCGGAGAAAGGCAGCTCCGCTGCAGGGAATACGGGAATACACTTACACTTCAAAAATAAATAGTCAACAAAGTAATATAAACAAATTTACAAAACTCTTAAATTTTAGACACCTTCTATTGGGCAGACTTCTCTAGAAAAAGCTTTATATTATTAGAATAAGTTCTTTAAAGTAAATTAAAGTTTCTACATTTCACTAATTATGAAATTTCTATAATATTTTGTATTGCAATTAATATTAACAATAATAATAATAAATCATCAACAAAGTAATAGAAACTAATTTAGAAAACTCTTAAATTTTAGTCACCATTTATTAGGCAGACTTCTCTAGAAAATGCTTTATATTATTAGAATAAGTTCTGCAAAGTAAATTAAAGTTTCTAACTTTCAGACATTGTGAAATTTTAAGAATATTTTGTATTAAAATTAGTACTAATAATAATATAAAGTGTTAAAATATGAAGAGAAAGATAAAAGTGCTCAGAGGTACTCTCATAAGTAGGCATTACCTTCAACTCTGTTAAACTCATAATACTTTAATAAAATGTATTTTATAACCATCTTCAACTTTATCATCCTTTAAAAAAGACATCAATTTAAAATTTGATTTTATAACAAGGACTTGCATGTACCCCATTTTTTGTGGCACACTTTCCAGCGGCAAGGGGAAATAATAAAGTTTTTATTTGAGGCAAGCACCCCCCAACCAAATTCGCCCGCCACGAAATCTGTGTGCCAACAGCAACGCCGAACGACAAACAAAACCGAGCAAACAAATTAGGCGGCAATGACATGCAACTTTAGACGCGCCCACAAAACACACACAACACACACTCGACTCACACCCCCCGAGGAACTTATATATTTAACCCACACACATACACTCGCCTGGCTCTGATGCCACAATTTATAAATGCCATAAGCCCCACATGCGATTCCTTTCGCTCCCACTTGCCACCACCACTGGCGTATGCCTGACAATTTGCATACAAATGTGTACACAGAATAATACCTGCCAATAAAAATAATTGACAACTGACAGTAAAAATAAACAAACCCACACACTTGTGCGTTGGCGGGGCCGCAGCTAAGCAAACATTAAATAAAATATGTGTATTCGGCAGGGCTGCTCACAAAAGTCTCGGGAAACTTTAAGCAGCTGTCAAATTGATTGGGCGGGAGTTTCGAAAGCGTGGGAATCTGATATATACTCTGATATCGGGGCGGGGCGTGGGGACTCATGTGGCTTATGCCTAATATCGTTGGCATCGTCACCTTGATTGGGGAATATAGAACGTGATTTTCATTTTAAATAGATTACACAAGGCTCCCCTGTGGAAGGTAAAATATATTTGTGTAAGCTAAAATAATAGAATATTATGTATGTAAGCACTCAGATACATTTTAGGGAAACTAAATCAAATTTAACATCACTAAAGCTTTTATGAAGAAAACTGAATTAGTTCATACTAAATGTTTTACTTAGGAAATGAAATTTACTCAGTGAAAACCACTAATTTATTTTGTATTTATTTGTATTTTATTTTGGAATATAAAACATAAATTTGTAAGCCAAAATAATATGTTAAGTATGTAAATAAAATAATAAATAAAAAAATGAAATACATGTAAATGCTTAAATATATTTTAGGAATACAAAATAAAATTTAACATAAGCTTTAAGGAAGATAACTTTATTGATTTGTAATAAATTGTACTCAGAAAATTAAATGAGCACAGATATTGCGTGAAAAAATGTATTATCTTAAATTGTAAAAATATAAATATACTGATAAGAGCATACTTTTTTTACTTTTTATATATTTTTATTAGGCTCCACCGTGATAAATATATTTATGTAAGCCACAATTATAAAATATTAAGTATACGTAAGCACATGTAAATGCTTAGATACATTTAAAGGATGCAAAATAAAATGTAACATAAGCTTTTATAAAGAAAACTAAATATAACAGTAAGTAGTACAAGCGCATAGGATTTTTTTAAATCCTCCCTATTTTTCATTTAGCTTGTAGCATTTTATTTTTAAAATCCCCACTAATATCTTCATTAGGCTAATCTCCCTGTGGCAGGTCTAATTGAATATCGCATGTGTGGCGGATCTAAACAAGTTTTTCATACTTTATACATCTTGTGTCAGAGCGCCACGCCCACACCGACCGCCCCTAAGAACCCCTCTCACCGACCCCAGCTATATAATCCACGCCCCTTACCGCAGAGCGACCGGCAATTATGCTGCCTCTGCCTTTTGTGAGCAGAACAGGCCAACCGTACTTCATTTGCTGCGCACAACAAACAAACTACACAGGAATACACAGAGAACAAAATTAAAATATTGGGCTCTTTGGAGATGCACAGATAAAAATATGTAGAATCTTTTCATTTCAAATTCAATTAAATAGATAAATATGTAATACTGCTGTAAATATAGTTACTATAATGTTGTAAAAAGAAAATATACTTACTACAATGTAAAAGAAAGACATTGATAAATATAAATTTAATAAAACCATTTATTGAAAATTTATTAATATTTATTTATGGATACTTAAAATATTTCTAAGGTTAAAAATATTTTCTTTAAGTCGAAAACTAGTTTTAGTCATTTATTTTGTAAGTGGTTTTAACTTTATTTTATCCTTTATAAATTGCGATATTTTTACTTCTAAAACTTGAGGTGTACATACCACACGCTCTTACACACATACCTTCGAGCACGCCCCAGAGCCACGCCCACTCTGATATTACTCAGTTCACTAGCCAGCAGGCTGGGAGCATTAAAGTTAACAAATAAGGCTTAAAAACCTGCTGCGTGTGCGTCCTGTCACGCCCTGGCACTTCCCACGAGCTTCGGTTTCAGGGATCACTTTAATTAGTTTGCACAGGCTGTAATTAAAATATTTTAAATCTGCTCCACAAGTATTGGCAGAAATAAACAAGGACAAATTCCTTTTAATTAATTGTACTATCTAGAATTTCTCTTTTTTTGTTCCGTTCTAACCAATATTAATGACATTTTTGGGGCGTAATTAATTAGTGTATGAGAGATGGATGTCTCTGCGACCAAAAAGTGACACAGTGTCAGGCTGTCTCCTAATTGACAAGCCATTATTGTAATTAAAATAACTCATACGCAGCGTTGTCACAGTCAGAATCCCAGGGCCGCCTGGGCCAGGACTGGTTGATGGGAATAAATCAAGCTGTCCTGGCCGCTGTCACTTGTAGCTTGGAATTTATTCATACAAAACAAACCAAATCCTTTGCACCTTCTGCTGGCCGCCTGCCTGTTAGTGTTTGCGGCCCGTTGTGATTTCTGCGGTCAAAATAATTGTCGCTTAGGTAATAAAATTTGATTTATTCACTGTAACACTCCCACTGTCTGATTTTAATGGCTGGCGCGCACTCTGACCGCGATGCTAAAAACAAATGGCAAAGTATTTTAAATCCAAAACGGCCGGCAAGTGCTCCCCAGTGAGCTATAATAGGCGGTGGCAAAAGGCGTCAAATAAAATAAACAACCAGCCTTAAGTGTCAGGTGTGGCAATGTGCTGGTTATAGATGGCTTTTCAGGAGCTCTTAATTGGTTTACAAAATTAATATTAGCCCTGGCTAACACGGGTAATTGCCACTACAAATTATATTAATATTTATATACATTTTAAGCTACAATGTTAGTTATTCTTAAGAGATCATTTGTTGATAATGTATTTATTAAGCTCTTATTATTATTACAATTTCTACGCTGTATATAAACTTTATCAAATAATATAATTAAGTTAGTATTCTTTTTGCTGCGTTTATAATTGTTGGCTATAATTATGGCGGCCGGCAATTTAATCTCCCAAACATCGTCAATATCAATAACTGTCCTGGGTGATAAATAAACTAAATGCGGCAAAAACTGCAGCTAGAAGCGAAACAGAATTCAATTAAAAAATACTTTCTGGCATTATTTAATGCGGCAACATTTGTTAGCCGCCGAAGCCTGGCAAAATCACTGCATCACCTCCCACGGTCCCCGCCCCTCTTGGCGGCGGAAAAAATCGCATTAAAAGCCTGCGAAAGGAAAACAAAAGCAGAAATCCCTCCGCTTTTCCGCATTTCTTTCTTTATTCCTTTTATTTCCCTTCTATTTTCTTGTTTTTTTGTTGTGTTTTGTTACCCAAAGCGCATTTTTCACTTAGCTGGCAGTTTTGCTGGCCCGTCTCTCCGGCGGGCTTTGTTTGCGTCTGTTTTCCGCGCCGGCCAATCACGCATTCGGCCACGGCCCAGTCCGGCCAAAAACCGGCGGATAAGGCTGGAACACAAAAAGCGGAGCACGGAGGCAAACACAGGGCAGCGCCAAGAGTAGCAGCAAAATCGAATGCAATTTATTTTCTAGTTACTGTTAAGCTGATTGCAACGGCGATGCAGGCGATACCGATGCTCGCTGTGTCTCTAACGCTCCGAGCCGGCAGCCGTACACTCACAAAAAACACTATCTATAAATGCATGAAAAAAACCTTTCCATTTAACCGATGCATTGCTTAAAAAAAACTGTTGGACCATAAGTAGTGTTTGCCAGGTCCATGAATTTATTGGAGTTTTTTTAAAGTTATTTAAAACATTATTTTTAGTAGCAGAAAAAATGTTTACTTTATGGGCCAAAATAAAGAATGTAAGTAAAATCGTTGCTGCTGAAGAATAATTATATTTGTTAATGTTCTGTTACCAATCCTACACATTAAATACATTTCTCCCATGATATACTTTAGAGCTCTTGTATAATTTAATATTTTTTATTTAATTCCTAATAATATGCTGTTGAAATGAATCTTTTTTGTGTACTCTCCTAGTTCTCCTAAATCCTTCGAGCTGTAAAAGGGGCCTCAGCCCATCCAATTCCTCCTTTTTGGACCGCCATGATGCAGCAGCGAACGCACAAAAAATAAACCTTTGGTAGCCACGAGTTTTGGCTGTTAAAGGCCAAAAGCGTCACTTAAAAGCGAATCAACAGCGCACAGCTGCCTTTTGGCTTTGGAGTTGCTCGGGTTGGCTCATGAACTTCAACACTTCAACCACGAACTGGTTCCCTTTGGATATAGGGTATAGGATATAGGCATTGTCAGAAAATGCGTACTAAAAAAACTCTAAAATTTAAGATAATACCAAATATTAATTCCAAAAGTTCAAAATTATATTAATATTAAAAGGAAACTAATAATTATATTTATTTTCCTTTGTATTAAGTATCTAAATTATTAAATGTACTATAGATAAGGCTGCCTAAATAATATGTAAATATTATAATAAATATGTAAATACTATTAACTCCTGTATATGTCCTAGTTAACCCGCCTTCAAACTAGTTCAGTTCTGCCACACATCTCCGGCTGTCCTGCAGTGCCAGGACTGCTGATGGCGAATTTACAAAGCTGAAAGCAAAAATTCCAATTTAAGCTGCGTGTCAAAATTGCAAATCAAAGTTTAGGGTTTTCGGGTCCGCAACTTTGCCGAGAGTTTGTATGAAAATTGCTTGATTGAATGCCCGATTGAGTGACTGACAACTGCCTGACAGCAATAGAGGCACACAAGCGACGGAGGAGTCCCTCCTGGCCAGAAAGGACAATTGCCAAATCGTCGCAATTGTCCCCGCACACACACACTCCCACTCGATGGTTGGAGGATAGACCGAAATGGTCGGTTAATTTGAGGCAATCACAAGACAAATTGAACCCACAGCCATCTGAAAAACTGTTGCCGAGTCGTCACTTATATGGCCGAGAGCCTGTGCTTGCCGGGTCAGTATTATAGTTTCAGAAAGGATCAACCAATGATGCGTATTTTCCGGAGACTCAATCTGGATTTGAGTTCTCTTTGCCATCGCCCGAGGCTTTCAAATGGGTCTCTGAGTGTTCACAGTTTATGTAAATATATTTGGGGATTGATTGGCAAGGCAAACCGAGTAACAAGCAAGGAAAACACACAAGAGGAGTGAAGCAGGAAGGATAAGGAAGGATATGTGGACCCTGTTGCACCTGAGCAGTATAGTGGTCAATGCACACATACATTTCTCAAAGACTAATCAATAATAATGGAGGAATTTACCAAAGATTCAGGAAGTGATTTATGGATAATTTTACCACAGATTCGCTGGACTTTTACATCGATAAGTTCCCACAATTGCCTTTTAGGCACTAAGCGAGCATCGCATCAGATCATTATTAATGTCCCACGTTAAGGCAGGCCGAAATACCTCCAGTATCCTGCGTGGGGCTTCCAGGAAGCCCCACAAAGGAAGCTCCATTAGCACGTGCCAATGGTGGCGTCCACTCCTGACAAGAGTCAAACGGTTTCCAGGGGGAAACAACGTGCATGTAATTGTGTCGCCTGGGACAGGCGGCCTAATCCGTAGCCCATGGCCACTTTTGCTGCTGCCACTTAAAAATCCACTTAATCCCGCCGTCTTATAAAAATAACAAAAAAAAAAGAGAGAGAGGAAAATGTGCGCCCCTCGCTCTGACGTATTCAAACTGCAAGTCGATTGTTATTTTTACGCCAGCGGCGGAAATAGACATCCTGCCTCGCGTCCTTCGAGCAAAAAAGGAAACTTTTACACAACTTTGGAGGGAAGCGCGAACGCGCAAATAGGGAAATGGCTAAGGAAAAGCGGGGAAGTCAATGTCGAGCGAATTGAAGGAGTAAATTTCGTGCGGCAGTTGGCCAAAGTTTTTCCCTCTGACTGGGCATGTTAGGACCTTGTCAGGGGGCTTGCCCGTGGAATCAGGTCCGCCATTATTGAAAGTGCCCTTTGAGTAATTTCAAAGTTTGCCCCAAGTCCCAACTTGTAGTCACCCATTGAACGAGCCAAGGTATTGAGGTCAAATTGATTCTTTATAATCACAAGACATCGGGCTTAAATCAGGAGCTGATAAAGGGAAATTAGCAATACTGAATAAAGGGGAATTTTAATAAGAAATTTCTAGACAAACTGCATTACTTGTATATTACTTCTAATGAAGAATTTTTATAATAGACTTTACCCCATTAGAGTTTTCAAGTTGCCTCTTTATTCCTTTTAAAATTCACTTGCTTACAAAACATTACAAATTTATAAATAATTTAAATAGCATTTAATTGAAATGTTTATCGTACTGTATTCTTATTTTTTCTTTTAATTATAAAGAAACTTTAAAACTACTATCTACGTTGGCCCATCTCTGGGCTTCAGAGTAAAATAGTTACTTGTTTTTTCCTGCCGTCCGATGCATGCAACTGATTGCCTCTGAAGTACATAAAAATCTTCAATAATTCCGACATGAGCTGAAAAGCAGCCAAAGTTTTGGCCCGGCTTTGTAGTTCATAAAAGGCCGAAATAGAACCTCCTTCCAAATTTGATTGCCCCGAAATAAGATTAGTGTTTGGGGCCAGCGAAAGCCGCTTTTATTACCGAACGCATTAAATATTCCTGCGTCATTGGTCAGGGCGGCCGGCCTGGGAAAAGGAATTTGTGGTGCGTGGAAATGGAGAGGGGAAGTGGAAAGGCAATCTGGAGGGGTTGGTAAAAGGGACGAGACTATGTGTCCAGGGCCATTTGGGATTTGTTTTACAATTCAGTCACGCGCCTCGCTCGTTTCTTTTTAGATTTCGTGCCCACCTTTTTAATTAATTTCTCCTTTCGCCGCTTTGGCGAGATGAGAAGGCCATTTATGCGCTTCAAAGGATGCTCGTTAGGACGGCTCTCTGCCGCGCTAATGGTGATGTCCATGCAAATCAAAATGGCGACACGCCGACTTCCGTTTCCGGCGCACGCTTTCTCTCTCTCTTTGCTTCCCACGCTCCAGCTTAATCCTTCGCCCTGCACATTTGTCGCATGCGTTAATTTATGTTTGCCTAGTTTCAGTTTTCAACTTTTGTACTTAATTAGCATAATGGGAAGTTCTCGGCTGGCAGCGTCATTGTTCCTGCTCTCCCCGCTGCAACACCCGAAACTACTTCCGGCAGGAGTGTATTTAGTTAGTTTGTTGACTTTTCGAGTGTCTGGCAGCTGCACACTTACAGCGCAACTTTGATCAAACATTGAAGACTTTGCCAGTTAAATAATACTTTAAGTCGCCCAGGATAATACCTGAAAAGGCGAGGGAACACTGAACCTATTGTGGTATATTTATTCAATATTCCTAAGACTCTGTTAGGCTTTGTCAACCACATAAAGAGTCATATAGACCATATTTATCTAAGGACATTTGGGATTCCTTGGCTTTGGCCTGCAGCTGCAGCTACAAGACGAGGCATTCAAAACTTCACAAAGACCCAAGGAAAGTTTTGAGGGGGGACGACAGAGCACCCATTCACATATTCAATTAGAGTTACAACTTCAGAAAGTTCAACGGCAATTTGTGTGTTCTATTTGGGGGCTTTTCGGCCAAAGATTTCATTAATATTAAAAGAGTGGGAATTCTTTCTATGGCCACAGAAACTACTACTAAATGAAACGCTTGTCAGAGCTTCAAGCGCACATAACATACAGAGGAGGGAACTTGGCCAAAAGGACGAACTTTCGCAGGCGAGGGCAGCCAGCTGTGCAATTTGCTGCGAGAACTCAACAATTTGTGTCTGGGAAGCATAGGACATAAGGACCGACCGGGAAGTCTGTTCGGAAGTCGTCTCCTGCCGAGTCGAGGGAAGTTGGCCCAGTCCCGGTTTGATTGATAATTCCCACCTTCTGCCTTCTGCGGGTCCTTAATCGGGTATTTCCCCCTCTTCCAGCGAGTCGTCCACATCTTTGCCTTCAGTGAGATCGATAAAGCTATCTTCGGAGCGAGATCTCTTGGACTTCTTACTCGAACTACTGAAATTGGACAGCTTCCTATCCACCATTGGCTTGGGCATACTAATGGGCGTAGACTCCCTTTTGGGGAAGGATCTAGAGTGGTCATCCTCCTTCCATGAAGTGGTTTCCCCCGGCCGAAGCCGATCCACCCATTCGTACTTCCCGCTGGCCATCGGCATCCAGAAGACCAGCAGCTGGTCGCTGCTCACGAACATGGTCACCAGCGGATTGAAGCGCAGGCAGCGTACCGCCCCCACATTGTTGCCCTTGAGCACGGCCACCGGATTGCCGTTGTCCGCCCGCCAGATGTGGATACGACCCGCGTCCGCGCCGGAGAGCACGAACTGCGAGTCCGGCGAGTAGGTGGCCTCCAGACACTGCCTCTGATCGTTGGCATAGCCCGTGAAGGACTGCAGGTACTTCCCGTCGAAGGCGTTGATGCTGAAGCACCAGGACTGATCGGTGCCCAGCAGCAGGCTCTTCCCGTCCGGCGCAAACTGCAACTGTGTCCACTTCGCGCTGGGATTGAACTCGTAGTCGAACCTCTGGCACGGCTCCACGCCCAGCATCCTCACATCGTGGATCTCGATCCGCTGCGTGCCCGAGCTGGTGGCGAACACTAGTCCCTCCGGATCAAAGGCGCACAGCGGACTGTGCAGCTCCTTTAGGTGGTGGGTGAACGTGGAGGACCGAAAGTCCCACACATAGACCTGGTCGTCCCGTCCGGCACTAAGGAACACGTTCTGGCTTCCCGGCTGGGAAACCAGCAGGCGGGCACACCTGGAATGACCACTAAAGAGGCGGACGCAGTGTCGGGTCTCGAGGTCCAGGCAACGGATGGCAAAGTCGTACTGGGGGTTATCAGGGTTTTAAAGAGCTGATTTTAAAATATATATAAATATATCCCTAATGATAAAATAAATATCAGCTAAACACATAATAAATTTAAGCAAAATAATGGCCAACAAAATATAGACATAGTTTCCAGAATGTTTCCACCAGAAAGTAGTTAAATTTCGGGAAATTCTTTAAGTTAAATGCTACAACAATCAGGGTTTAAAAAACTCGATTTTAAAATATATATAAATATGTACCTAATGATAAAATAAATACAAACTAAACACTTAATAAATTTAAGCAAAGAAATGGGAAAGTAGTTAAATCTCGGGAAATTCTTCAAGTTAAATGCCCCGCAATCTCTGCCAACATTTTTGCACAAAAATACTCGGCACAATCCTTTGCCTTTGTGGGAAGTCCTTTGAGGACTCTTACCTTCGAGGTGGAGTGCAGGGCGCGAGTGTCCTGCTGGGCGAAGCAGGCCACCTCCGGCAAGTAGTGCTGGAGGCTCACCTGACAGAGCGCCGCTTGCCGGGCGGCGCTGTAGACGGTCAGCTTGGAGTGGTCGCAGGTGAGCAGACGCCGTCCGTCCCGCGAGAAGTCCAGGGAGACGGTGTGCTCGTCCGCCTCCTGGAAGACCTTGGCAACGCGGAACTGCCGCATGGCGTTGTCGGTTAACTTGATAGACATTTTACACAGCCAAGTCTGAAATCGGTTGGGGAAAGTTCTCTAAATTAAAGGTGACGTTAGAAGCACATGAAACGATCTTTGATGCTGACTTAAGCTACCTTACTACTTTGATATAATAATAACACTAAGGTTCCAGATCTATGTATCTATGGACTCGGTAACAAAACCTTCTTGAAGTCATCTTCTTGCCAAGTCAACTGATTTAAGATTGAAGAAAACGATGAGTCTGTGTCTGTGCCACTACAACTTAATTAAATCAAGTGTTGAGCCGGCTGAAACAGCCCCTTGGCACGCCCATGGCCACAGCTGGGGATGCAGTTTAATTTCCATTTCGCGGCCAAGTCCCTGATAGCGTGGTTCCTCCTCATTGCGTCTCATTAGGACCTGACGGGCTGGGCTGGGAATCGAAGGATAAAACAGCCTGCTGAGTTGGCAACGCAGCCAGCGCTCGGCGCCAATCTGGCTCCACTTGTTGACCAAATGCCAGCCACTCGTTATTTAGACCGATTTGCGTCATTAGTGCAGCGGAAAAGCCGAGGAAAACCCAACGTCGTCCACTTGAAATTGCAAACAAATGTTGCTTCCGCCGGAAGCCCAAAATCTGACTCTGGGCAGCATCTGTCGAGTGTGCAAGCATTTCTGGCAGTAATATTCGAGAGAAATTTCTATGGGGATAAAGTTGACTTTCTAGCCAGGAAGATGGAGATGAATCGTTTGTTTAATGAAGTGAATTTAAGGCCAAGATATGGGTAACTTCTTACTGAAAATTAAAACCTTACTGAAATAAGTTAAAAGCGGAAAAATATCCAACAAAAGATGTCCATTATCCCAAGTCTAGGGATGGGGTTTCTTGAGGACTCATTGAAAATTATATCCTAGCAACTATACATCTATAGCTCTCGAACTGCAGCTCAGCACAGCTGCCATGGATTCGCCATCAAAATGCAGATTTGTGCAGCGACCTCGGACTTAGCACCTGGCCAGGAGACTGTGGTCCTCCGCTGGTGGCCCTGGAAGTGTGGGTGCGGCTGCCAGGAGCCCCGGAGGCGAATGTAATTGTAATGTAAGCGGAAATAAGCGCCGCGAGGACACGCAGGGCTCGGTGCTGATGACGTGGTGCCCTCCCATCTGGCGGCGCGTTTTAATTAAAATTTATAAGCCTCGGTCGGGGATTTGGCACTGAGCCACAGGATGTTTGCAGGACCCTAGGCAGCAGGAGCGACATCCGAAGGCGTCGCGTTTTAAGCTTTTAAGTTGCGGCGGCTTTGCGAGGCTGCGAATCGGATTTTATGTGAAAATCAACTGCGGTTCGCATAAATTAAAAATCAGGCCGCGGCTCCAAACAAACTGTGGAGGGGTTGGGAGTCGTAAGGCTCATTTGTAATTAATTTGCCGTATTAGCTCGCTGGCTCCCATAGCCACAGGTATTTGCACTGATCCCAGGTAAAGCACAACGCAAAAAAAAAAGGATAAAAATTACCTTCCAATTTGCGCATTTGTGGCTTTGCTCGTCGCATTAAATTAATTTTATTTATACAGAAAACAATTTCGAATTATTATTATTCCCCCATTCAATGACTCTCTCCATAATTGGTTTCGATCAAATATTATTAATAATATCAATTCTGTTTATTGGCAATGAAAAATATATGGCCCACAATAAATAAGTGGCATTGAACCTATGGACACTTTAAGTGCGATTGCAGTACCAATAAATCTGTTATTATATTTACCATTTGAATAAGAGCCAAAAAACAAGCGTTGCTTTTTATATATAATTTATAATTTCCCAAAGATACAAAGGTTTCATATACATATTTTATAGAATTAAATAAACAGTCAATTATTCACACACAAACGTTTTTTTGCTTATGTTTACATATCATTAAAAGTATTTCCCATTTTGTTGTATTGTTGATTTGATTATTACACATCCTTAAACTTAAATCTAAGGTAATTTCAATTTGATTATTAATTTTGCACAATAATTAAATCTTAAAATTCCATTTATTAATCTATAGACCAAAAATCATATCTCTAAACTCAAGCGATTTATTAAAACATATTCAAGAGTTGGGTGGCTTTTAATTTCATATACATCTAATATTAATTTTAATTGTGGCATCATTTAAAGCTCTTAATTTTGCACAATAATTGAAGCTTAAATTTATATTTATTAATCTAATCATATCTCATCATATCTCAATCATATCATATCTCTAAACTCAATCGATTTATTAAAACGTATTTAAAAGTTGGGTGGCTTTTAATTTCATATACATCTAATATTCATTTTAATTGTAGCATCATTTAAAGCTTTTAATTTTGTACAATAATTGAATCTTAAAATTATATTTATTAATCCAATCATATCTCAATCATATCATATCTCTAAACTCTAGCTATTTATTAAAACATATTCAAAAGTTGGTTGGCTTTTAATTTCGTATACATCTAATATTAATTTTAATTGTAGCATCATTTAAAGCTTTTATTACCGTCATGTTTTCCCCTCTTGAAATCCAAACAAACATATATGTGTGTTATTAACGAAACCATTTACATTGAGTGCAGCCATCTCTTCTGGTTAGCCAGGCAACACTCACCGGCTAATCATCACCCATTTCGGTTACCAGGGATTAGAGTCCCGGGTGTTCTTATCAGTAAACACCACACACACACACAACTGGACCAGGAGGAGGAGCTGCACACTGGTGGCCATTAATTGCCAACTTTCGATTATCCCCGGATGGTCGGCGTCCATTTGGCAGCTGGCCAGCCAGATATATCCAGGTCAGTCAGCCAGGCTTTCTGTCCGTTTGCAAAGCACTGTTTATTGATATTTTATGCGCCGCTCTGCGCTGCAATTGCTCTAATTGCAATTTTAGGCACGTTCCCAGGCCATTTGCATAACATGAGTTAGCCATTTAATTGTTCAAAGCTGGGTGGCAAAAAATAGATTCGAATTTTCGGCACATGTCATCGAACGTGCGCTGGGGCAATGGCAAAAAATCGAATTATAAATCTGCTGTGGCCTGGCCACAATTGGATTGCATCATGTAAGGCTAAAAATCGGGGGCCGAGGCCAATGGATTTTTGTTGTTAAGCCAAAGTGCAATTTGTTGTCAAGTTTTGTATGAATTCCTTAAGAGAGCATAAATTTTACATGCCCATGGAAGTGCCAGGTTTATTAAGGATCCAGGCGGGGTCCCACTCGACTTGGCCCAGGATTAAGTGTCAAATTGGCAGCACAGCTAGAAATTTGTGCAAATTTTTCAATCTCGTCGGCGGGTGTGGGTGTCAGCAAGTCCTGGGAACTGTGCGTTTGTCAAGCTGGCAGCTCCCTGCTCCTCAATAACAACGTCAGCGGAAGCAGGAGAGGAACTGGAACTGGAGCTGGACCAGGATCCCGAACAACAACAATTGCAGTTCACATGCCAGGAAGCGAAGTGAGTGGAAACCAAAGTCAAAGTTCAAACACAATTTCTCAGATATGCACAGGCATGTGCCGAAATGTATGTGAGTTCGTAGGTATGTTTAGGAATGCACTGGAATAGTGGGTATTAATTGCCTAGAACAGGTTAAAAATCTCCCATCAATAAAGCGATTTAATCGAGCTTAAATATATACAAAAGTATAATGTTAAACGGGAATTGTTTTCTGGAAATTTAGCTTATAAAAGTCCAAGCTCCAAAGGAGTCCAAAAGGTAACTTCACTTTTTATAGAATATTTATTTAGCAGGCTCCATTAAATCCATTTATTTTATAGATAAATTAAACCGATTGCGAGTAATTTTCAGATTTATTTTGGCAATAGAATAGGTAGTTAATTTATTCTTGTAAGCCCCTCAATTTCTCGCACTGTAAGTAACGGCTTTCCTGTATTTCGCCTGCGTTTGTGCCTGTCCAAATGCGTTCTTCATGCGTTCCTCATGCGTTGCTCAGCAGCTGCCTTGCACCTCTGGAATTGAACGGTCCTCGGCCACGCCCTTGCAAGCCGTAAAAGAAGATAAATGGCAGAGTGAGCCATATCAGACACAGTCAGTCGCCAGCAGCTCTAACTGCTTTGCATTTGGCCTGCATGCATAGAGCAACCGGCACAATTTGCCATCTTGAGGCTGCAGACGTCAGCCGTCGTCAAAGGGAAGCCTCTCAGTGCCCCAACCCGGGTGGAGCTCCGGCCTCCTTGGCTCCCTGGTCAACTCTGCATTTGATTAAAATCGGATAGCCGCCTCTGATGAATTGCACATGTGACAGTGGCTCTTTTGTGCCCCTGCAAAGTCAAGGCACACGCGGCGTATACGTAATACGGATGCGTACTTTCCGATCCCCCGCCTCTGCACGCCATCTCACCTTCGCCTTTCACAGCCTCAATGGGCTTGGAGAGAGGTAAAAAGTTTAATTTAATATTCATACGACTGTAAATCGCTACAAAAGTCGCAAAAAATGAAATGGACAGAAAATGCTGCTTACAAAAAGGCAAAAAAAAAGATACAGATAATAACTGCGAGTGTATGAGATAAAAAAGAAAGTAAAATTGGAGAAAGACATGTGTCAAAGCGAAATGGAAATACACTTGATTTTATTTATTTTTTATATATATATTTATTTATAAAGTAAATTTACGAAACATCTCCTTAACATATTACTCTAATCCTCAATCAATTGTTTCTTCTCTTCCTTATATAATAGGTAATAAAATAATTTTAGTAACTTCTTCTTAAAATAAATATAAATATATATAAATTTTTTCCTTCCAGGACATTGATTATTCCCTTCTAGAGAGTAAAACCCTACACCGTTGGGCAGTTAAAGTACTTGCCGCAAGATCTGTCGCCCAGAAATATGACACTCAGCGGAGGAGCAGAGTGGCATTTTGGGGGCGTGGCGGCAGCGGCGGTTTGGGCCACCAGAACGTCATACAAAGTAAACACCGAACACCGGCTCTGACAGTGGGCATGAGAATTTATTGCCTTTAGCCTGGATACCCGGACACCCGGACACCCGGGATCCCAGACTCCTCGGGACTGCCAGGCGTTGGAGTTCCGAGTCCGTGGCGCATTAAATTTCGGTGGCACGGCGATGTCTGCCATGCAACTTGGCGTTCCGTGGCCCTGACAAAAGTTGGAAATGTTGGCCATGGCCAGCTCTGCATGCGGGTAAAGAATTGCGGACGCAAATGAAAATACTATACAGGCGAATAAATTCCAGGACAAGGAAGGACCTCCTTGCTATATGAGTCCCGTTGTTCGAAATATATATTTTTTAATATGCATAAATTGCACACTTATTTTATTTAGTTTTATTTTCGGACATCCCACTAGCAACTAAAGGCGGTTAAGTTACGGAAAGCCTGGTAAATACTCTTCAGTTGGTTGGAATATTAAGTGAAGGGGAGTGCCAAGAATATATTTAAAAAATAAATATTAAATAAATATTTTTTATTACAAATAATATTACATGGTTCTGGCGAACTCCAGTGCAGATTAGATATATAAGTCAGTCAAAGAAGACAAATACAATGGTTATCATAGATTATTTTTTTAGAAAAGCTTTTGGAAGGCTGTATTTATTATATTATAATACTTTCACTATTATCCCTTAAACCTTTACTGACCATTTGCTAAATTTAATAAAGAAAAATAATAAAATAAGCATCCACATCACTTTGGTCCCAATGCTAACTTTTTCTCTTTTTCCTTTGAATGGGAATTATATTTTAGCTCCCATTGTTGAATAGTCAGCTCTTTAGTGTTCATATAAATCGAATAACCCTAATGGATATAAATTTTAAATGGTTACACCGAGTATTTATGTATTTATGATCTTTTCGCAGCAGCTGAAATGAAAAAACAGAGCGCATAAAAGTTAAGAAGTAAAGCGGCTTGTGTCTCCACAGCAGACAGCGAATTTAATTCAGGCCCAGAGTTGTTACTTGTTATTTTTGTTGTCGGATGTCCTGACAGTTGCCAGTTCCTGTGTGGCTGTATGTGTGTGTGTGTGCGTTTGAGGGTGTGGGTATGACAGCTTCCTCGTGAAGCCGTTGACAGTTGTCAATGTTATTAGCGATATTAAGGAAGCACCCGAATGTGCATGTGACAAGCAACTCACGCACGGAGTTGTATGTCACAAATGAAGTGACATAAAGGATTTTTAATTTCCTTAGCGATAAAAAAAGCAAATTGGAGATTATTTAAAATTTAAGGGAGTCATGTATCAATTTGTTATTTATTTTTTAATATATATCTACCAATCACGCACTCATCCCCTGATGGAAAGATTAACCTTACAAGTTGTGAGTTACCAAAATAAAAGCAAACAACAGCAAACTGTTAATCAAGACCTTCGGAGACTCCTATCCCCCACACATTTCACTCTAATTGAGTTCCTTGGGCTGACCAGTCGCCTTTTTTCTCCTTAGCCTTGTGTTTGTGTGCAATATCTTGGGCCTGATTCTCTTAAAGTCAAACAGCGTTTCCGTTATCTATGACTTCCCGAGGACCACAGAACTCCAGCTATGCTCCCTTGGCAGGATGTATCCCACGCCATTGACTGCACACGTATTTGCTGATTGCGAAACAAATATTGACAAGGCCTTAGAGGGCAAGGCACATTCTCAGCCTTTTTCTCAGTTCTCGCACTGTCATTGTTGGTCAATTGGCTATATTAACATTAAGTTTGGCTATGAGAATGGAAACTATATCTAGTAATCTACTATATATTGTAAGACACTCCCAAACACTCCCACAATTTTAAAGATAAATCTTATCTAGGAACTTAATGATATTTTCATGATTAAAAAATTAAAAACCAATTATCAGTCAACATTTACTAGAAAAATTACTATAAAAATGTTTACTATATACATAATATAATATAATATAACAAATAAAATTTACTATTAATTCTAAGCCTATATACGATTATTGCTTAGTTAATTAGCTTTTAAAATCTCAGCACTGAGTAAGTAAATTTCTTTCGATATTATCTTAAAATATTTTAAACAATTTTCCATAGTGAGCTAGCAGCACTGCTGGCGGTCCACAGAGACGCTTCTCCAATTTTTTCGGTCTGCCATATCATGTTCCATGTTGACGCACTAGCACAAAAGCTGAAATTATATTTAAAAGTTCCCCTTGTCTCTCCTCTGCCGACTGTCTCTCTGTGGCTATTTTTTTGGACTTCCTTGGCTTGCGGATGGCATGTTATTTACTTTTGTGGTCATTGTGCGCCAGCCTCGGAGGAGCCCCCAAAAGCCCCAAAGTTATAATTCTTTAAGTTTTTATCTGCCACATACACACACGTACCCAGGAGCTTGGGGGAAGCGGATCAGAGGGTCCAGACCGAACGCCTGCCTGTCTGGCTGGCTGGCTGCTCAACTGGGCGTATACGTAATATTCTGGCTATAGCAACTTAATGGGGGTGCCACTTCACCCGTAGTTTTTGCATATTAATGATTTATGATGTCGGGGGGTGAAAGCTAACGAATTAACAGCAGGGACGGCAGCAGCAGGAGCGACCCGAAAGTCGCTGTCTATTTTCATTTAGAATTCGCTTAATTTTCATTTGCCTCCCTAATGAAAATGCTGGACTCCAGCCTCGGCGGGAAAAGTGAAAATTCAGCTGAACCAAAGCCGCTTGACTCGCTGGGCCACTTTCAATTTTAATTAAGAGCCGAACCCCGCCTTTAGCTTATTCACCATTCGCTTTGGCTTTGTTCTGGCTGGCTGGTTGCTTACTTTTAGTCGATTTATGGGCAAACAGCAAATTTGTTAAGCTAATGATGCCATTTTTCCTGCCCAAATTACCTGACCAGGCCCACTGGGCGGACGATCAGCCCTTGGCTCTCCCCCAGAAATACACAAATAAAATCAGGACAAACAAGCAGAGGGCGAAATTCGCCGATGCCTAAAGCCATGTGTGTGTTTTATAAGCCCAAATTGCCTAGAGATGCTGAGCACTCCCTCTGGAACTAGTTCTTAGCTAAAGAAAATATATAAATATTTATATTTAGACCACGATTTCACTGGATTTTTATTATTTAATTAATTTGTAAAGCTTTTCACAGTAAGTAAGTAATCCTGAGTTTATAAACCATTTCGAGACCTAAAGGTTCTTTATTTGAATCATACCAAACGGAGAATATTTTAAAGAATATATAAAAATAAATATTATTAAGACCACGATTTCACTGGGTTTTTATTATTTAATTATTTTCTGAAGCTTTTTACAGTTTATAAACCTTTTCGTGACCTAAAGGTTCTTTATCTGAATCATACCAAATGCAGAATATTTTATGACAGCCTTCAATCGTATACCAACTTAGCTACCCTTCGATTCCCCATTTAATTGAACAAATCACTCTATACTATATACAAATTACTCTATACTTAAGGGTAGTTCTTCATGGATTACCTATTCTACCACCTCTGGCTTGCACTATTGATAGTATGTCCCACCGTTTGTCCAGCAAGTTGTGCCAACTCAGCAGAAATATTTCCTCTGGCTTACCCACGGATAAGTACCTGCCATAAAGGCAGAAGATACTTAACCTGAGCTGTTCTTTATCCACAATTTCGCAGCAAACAGGCACTGGCCGGGATAGCTACATCGTTAAGCTGCTCCTTGATGGCCAAGAACTTGGCCGAATTTCCATTTAATTAGCGGCCATGCTTTTCCGGTTAAATCAGGGAAACCGGCGGAAGTGCAGTGAAAGCAAACCAAAGTCTATTAAACACGGCAAAGCCAAAATGGCAACGGGGAGCTCCGATTTAATGCCAATAAACCGCGTAAGGCAATCGGCATCCAGACATCCCAGCCCTTCTGTAACAGAGCTAACCAGCCAGAGCCAGGGGAAAGCCCCGGACTAGCAACCGGAACCCATTCCCCAACTCCAACCCCAAGGCCCCAGGACTCCCAACAATGTCCAAAGGGGGACACAGAAGAGGGGGAAGTGAGTAATCTACCAACTGAATGTGCAACATGCCAATGCACATGATGTGTTTAATGGTTAAATTGTTGCTAATTCCATTAGACGTTTGCCGGCCTGCATGCTGTCTACCTCTCTGTGGGAATGCAGAGGGAGAAATGTCCTTGCAAAATTATATTTTTAACATTAATTTACAAAGATGTACAATAAATTCTTGAGCTCAAGAAAATATAAAACTTATATTGAAAATACTCCACCCCAAGAATATATGTATACTCTCCCCTCTTTTCGCTTAGTGTATGTTGTGTGATAGGATCTATTTGCGCCCATTTGTTGGTGTCCGTGTCTGTGTGTTTGTTGTTGTATTTGTGGCCAAAGTGTTGCAATGCCGGCAGCTCCAGCGAACCAAAGAGACGACCACCAGGCCAGATCCGAAAGACGACCCGCTGGCAAATGGAACGTGCACAAATTAATGTTAGGTTGACGCAATGTTGGCAAGGCTCGAGTACCGTGACCCCCCGAGAGCCCCGAGAGCCCCGAGAGCCCCGATTCCCCTGCTTATCCTGCCGCCCAGCCTCTGGCCCGCTTCAAATTTGGCACATTGTTTGCCAGGGTGTGAGGATTTGTCAAACGTGTTTCGGGGTGTTGGGTGCGGGCACCGGAGCTGATTGGAAATGCCATAGATTTCGAGCCACTCACAGCAGGGCCAGGACCAGGGGCAAGCCTTTACCACGACCCACCATTTACGGCCGGAAGAAATTAGCCTGCTAAAGTTTCCATCAAGCCTGGGGATGTTTCAGTTCAACAGTTACGAGCCTTCGATCGCTTAACTCAATGAAGGCATTTTAAAGTCAACGCTTTTAGTTCAAAATAGAAAACAAAATGTGGCAAAAACAGGAGTGTTTGCTCCTCGATGTATTTATATAATCAGGCTAAATATAATATATATAATAGGGATAATAATAATAAATCATTTGAAGTCATAGTACCCTGACGGTTGATCATCAGAATATTAAAGGTTTCGGAACAACAACAATTAACTTAAACGTTATAATTCCCACTTTTAAAGCATAACTTAATCAAAATGCATTAAAGAATAAAGTCTAATATTAAGTCTAATACTCCAAGCTTTACAGAAGTACTATAAATAAAATTTCGTATTTAAATACAACAGAGAAACCTTTGAATTTGTACACCTTTACCTTAATTAGGGCTTTTTACAGTCCTGAAAAGAGTAACTCTATTACCCTTGCCCATAATCCTAACTGAAAAGTGTTGAAAATTCACACTAATGGCCAGCAGTGGTGGTGGCAACCTCTGAAATCCGTTTGATGGATTTAAAATTTCTGCATCAAAGATTTTTCGCACGCTCCCCTCGTTCCAGTGAAATTAAAAGCTTGCCTTTTGAATGATTTAACCCCGAAAACCCCTAACACGGTTAGCACATTAAATTTGTTTAGTAGGTGCACTAAAGTAAACGCGACAGGGCATCAAGCCGCACAAATGGTTATGGGTTCCCAAGTTGGGTATTTCACCTGTCCCCCGGTCCGTGGCTGTGTCCTCCGCAGCCGCCGCTTCATTCAGTTAACGCGCCGCAGTGGCGTAGTTGGCACTTTTCTATTTATTTGCCCATTAACGCTCATTTGCGGTTATCAGGTAAATTGGATAAAAGCCAACGTAGCATGAAGCCAGCCGGGCATGCCAGATCCGCCTCTGCCTGTGCCTGCTCCTGTGGAAATCCTGTGGAAAGTCCTATTTTCCCCAGCCAGCCTGCCAGGACTCACTCCCCTCTTTACCATTCCGCTTGCTTATCTTCGAGCGTTGTTGCAACATGAAAGAAAGCTTTGCCTCTGGCTTTGACTTTGCCTCTGGCCACACTGTGGGAAATAGGAGGGCATCCTTTATTCAGGAAATTAAAACAAGAGACTTGTCACTAATAAATGTTTTAATTAGCATTCCTTTCTTAATGCTTATATCTAAATATTATATTTTCCAATTCCCCCACAATTTCATAAAGAAAATATTTAGAGTTTTTCCTTAAGTGCATCAAGGAAATGAAAATCTTTTAAGTGTCCCCCACAGCCCCACCCTCTGTCACCTCTCTCACCTCTCCTATTTATTTCGCTCCTGCGTTAACTGCGGCAGTCATTAACATTTTACGACTGTTTGATCCTGGCTTCCCAATCCACAGCAAATATATCAAAATTCAAATTGAATCCAAATATTTGCGGTGGCAGGAAGCAGCCGTAATGTTCGCCTGCAATCCGCAATTTGTTTAGACTTAAACATAAAACGTTCAGTGGCAGCTTATGGGGGCCACGTCAAATTTCATATCCACAAAGGGAATACTTCAGTTCCCCTTCGACGGCCAAACTTTGTGCAGTCGCTGCGAGGCGGGAAAAGAGCGCAAAATTTAAATGCGCCATATTGCAAGCTCAAATGAAATTTTGTGGCTTGTTGCTAAAACAAAAAGCGGGAAAAAAAAGATGTAAATAAAGGCAAAAAATATAATAAAAAATTGAAAGCTATGGCCAGCGCCTGCAACCCAATACTCATGCACACGCGGTGGCATTGTGGCTGGGGATCGGTGTCGTCCTTTGTCCTTTGTCCTCCGCCCTCGTCGCCGTCCACTATATGCGGTCGCTCAATATGAAACTGCATAGAGTAAAGGCTCAGTCATGCACTCAGAGAAACAGTACTTAACTATTGAATTCTGAGGTAAAATACTTGAAAGAATAAAAATCAGACTCATGAGATTTATGGTAAGTCTGCAACTGACGGATTCCTGGATTTATTTATTCTTGATTGATGATTAAATTCAAGAAATTTCCCATTTCCTTATTTTAATCTTAGCAAAAAAATCTTTATTTCAAAATTAACTAATTAAACTTGGATTAAAATTGTAGATTTTTATATAAAACAATTCAATTCACTCTTTTTTTTAGCATGTAAAACTGGAGCTGAATAGAAGCTGAAAGGGGGGAGTGTCAGTTGGTCTGCGGTCGGTTTGCGCTAAATTAAATTTTGCCGCGGTTGCCCCCAAAAGTCCAACACACTTGCACTACGAAGCTGCACACCAACGCACACACAGACACACACACACACACACGCACTGGTACACAAATTACTGTTGCGCCAAAATATAAAAAGCGAAAACCCAACAGCAATCCTTATACAAAAGCAACATGTGCACTCTGCACTTATGCAACACAACGAGCAGGGATGAGAGGAAGTTACAAAAACTTGCGTTTTATTTTTGCAATTTTGTATATTTCAGTTCGACATCTCCATTGAGGAATATTCCCATACCCGAGTCGGCGCCCAGGGGCACCTTTTTCGTCTGCTCCACCAGGTAATTCGAAAGGATGTGCACAACGGCAGTTTTAACACTCAGCTGTCCGACACGCATACCTGGGATGGAAGGAATTTATAAATAATTAATACATTATCATATAATTACATAATTACTAATAAAAAACAGATGATTTCTCACCTAAGCACATCCGAGGACCATCGCCGAAGGGCAGGAAGCGTCCAAGCTTGCTTAAGCCGCTCGCCGCTCCATTCTCAAACCGATCCGGTCTGAATTCGTTGGCCTCCGGGTAGAAGGCATCATCATGGTGGTACTGGAAAGCGGGCATCATCACGGTAATTCCTGGCTCCAAGTCCACAGTTTGGTCCTTGCTCAACTCAAGCTTAATGGGCTTGGTGCAGATACGCATAAAGAAGCCAATGGGCGTGGTATGACGCAAGGATTCTGGAAAAGTACAACTCTAATTGAATATAATGTCCAGATATAAGTATTATAAATAAATAAATTAGTCCTTATTTGGCAAGTAATGATCCCAAGCTGAAGAATATAAGAGTAGCTACCTGATCTATTAAATCCAAGTGAAAACTAACTAATAAACTAACAAACAATATAATGTCCAGATATTTTAACTAAAAATTATTGATTATTTGGTAAGTAATGATCCGAAGCTGAAGAATAGAAGAGTAGCTACCTATAATCTATAAAATCCAAGTGAAAACAAACTAGTTTTCTACCTCTATCTCACATAACCCTAGAAAACAAACTAGTTTCCTATCACTATCTCACATAACCCCAGACCCACTGGCACCTACCATTAACGCACTGATCCAGATAGGGCAGGGCGTTGAGCTGCTCGAAGCTGATACCAGCATTGGAGGCCAGGGCGTCTAAAATTTCCGAGCGCAACTTTTCCTGCTCTTCCCGATGTTCGCTCAGCTGATAAGGAAGATAGATTAATTATTTGTTTTTACTTCTCGACAGTGAAGTGGACTCACCGAATAGAGCAAGTGGTAGAGCACAGCTCCGGAGGTCTCGTATCCGTCCAAGTGCACGGTAAGGGCATAGCCCACGGAGTCGTGGATGGAGTTCCCGCGCTCCTGCAGCTGGAGCAGGTGGGACAGGTAGTCCGTGCGACCCTCCCCACTGCCGCCCTGCCTTAGCTTCATCGCATCCTGGGTCAATTGCAGGAAGAAGTCATTATATTCCTTGGTAAAGAAACGGACGTTGAACAGTTTCCGCAAAAATGTGGCCACCAGGGTCTTGAGGAATCGGACCATCGAAGTGAAGGCGTAAACGGACCAGTCCGTGGAGGTTTTCTGGAAGGCTCCGATCTCTCCGACTTCCCCGCTAAGCGAGCCGGCATCAATGCCCCAAATAAAGTCTGCCATTACGTCGGCAGTGAAGCGATAAGAAAGCTAAAACCGGCATAAATTAGTTTAACCTTTGAAGTATGTATTTTATTTCATTAATACTCACATCTCTGGTCTCGATTACATCGCCCTTCTGCCGCCTCGCCCGCTCTATATACTCCACAAGCTTCCGCCCGCTCTGCTCCCAGATGGCGTAGACCATTTTCAGCCGGTTGGGAGTGACTCCGCCCGCACTCTCCGTGCGCCTCCGCTTCCACTCCTCGCCAGGGCTGAAAAACGGCGACTTTGCCACGTACGTATCATCTGGACTATGGCCGACGAAGCTGGTGGTTATGGGGTCCCGGAAGTGACTGAACTTGTCCACCAGGATCTCATGGGCCAGAGCAGGATCGAGAATGAGAAGCTGGGGCTTTCGAGTGATGAATGTGCCCACCGCTCGATAACGATCCTTGTACTTACTACATAATAATATATATATAATATATATACATATATAAATATTAAGTATGTGTCTGAGACTTACTCGTACACCTCCTGAATATCGAGAATGAAACTGCGGCTCTTGTTCACCAGAAGGCCTGGATAGGTGCCAAAAATGGTCAGCGGCTGGGCGGTAAACACTCCCCGCTTATCCCAGTATTTGTGGTACCAGGTCAGGTAGAAATAAGCCACGGCGAAGGCGACGTGAACGAATCCCAAAACCAGAGCGACTACGGTCATCATGGCGGTCAGCAAAAGCGATCAGATCTTCGCGGGGTCCGAATATAAACTGCCGACTATTTGCACTGATAATTTCCAGCAAAGCACTGGAATCAAATAATATATACGTACACTACACTGTTCAATTCAATCTTTATTAATCATTAATTAGTATTCGACACGCAACATTGATAAAACTATCACCTATAACACTTCACGAATACATAACTGATTGTGGGAGAGGTTAGTTAGGTTCTCGGTGAAACACAAGCTTATCTCTGTCCTAACTTACTTACTTTCCACATATTTATCTCAAAAATATACAATCTAAGAATAGATAATATATATAATTATAGATTATATATATATATATAATATAATATTTAATTGTTAAATTAAACCTGAAATACATAAGCTTACGAAATCTCTATCTCTAGAATAACAAACAAAGTGTGCCTTATCAAAAGACGAAAGCATGACTTTCAACTTATTAAACATTGTATTATGTTTATTTCGCATTTTATTTATAAACAAAAGCATAAGAGATTATTAGAAATCTATCTCTGTAGGCGGCGATATTCCAGATTAACATTTCCCTGGAGCACGATCCCAAAGCCAGCATCTTCGCTGGGAACTAGATGTTCTCTGCCCCTCACCACCTCAAAGTCACTGATAATGTGAGCCAAGGCCGATTTCAGAGTCAGCAGAGCCAATCGCATGCCTGAAAAATATTTAAAAACCACAAATTATTAATACAAATTTAGACAGCGCTTCTCTAGAGACTCACCCATGCAAACTCGAGGACCGTCGCTAAATGGCAGAAAGATACCTTTCCTCAAGAACTCCTGATAAGTGCCATTGTCAAAGCGTTCAGGTCTGAACACCTCGGGTTCGGGAAAGTATTGTTTGTCGTGATGAAACTGATAGTTGGGTATCATGATCGTAATGCCCTCTTCCACTTCCAGCCTTTTGTCTTCATTCAACTGAATTATCGTGGGAGATGTACAGACTTTGGTGTATTGCGGTATCAAACTGCTTATCCGTAGGGATTCTGCAGAATAAATAATAATATTATTAATATTTAAGCTAATCACATTATTCTATCAATATAATTAAAGGTTTTTTTGAAATTTTATTTTAGAACTACAGTTCAACCTTCAAAATCTTAAGATATTCACACTCGACTCCCTAGCCTACAGATGTCTTAAGGTAGACATTCCTTCTCAGATAATATCCAGAACCTTTACTACCTTTTAAGGCCGTATTTTACAGATAGTTCATACTAAGAAAATCTATATATGGACTATACACAAACTTATATTCTTAAGAAATAAATATTTCCTCAGTCACTTTAAATTTACCAACCATAGACCACTTGCTCCAAATATGGCAGGGAGCTCAGCTTCTCAAAGTCAAGGCTCCTGTCTGTTCCCAAGCCAGTATGGAGTTCCATTCTCAACTTTTGCTGGACTGTTGGATGCTCGGATAACTAGAAATTCAAGGAAATTTTAAATATATACCCAAAGAGTATCCCTAGGATCACTCACATAGTAGAGAGCGTGCAGGAGAGCCGTCCCAGTGGTGTCGTAGCCATCGAGCAACACGGTCAGGGCGTGGCCCACCAGATCGTCGTGGCTGGCCTGCTTCTGATCACGAAGTTGCAACAGGTGCGAGAGGTAATCCGAGCGAGCGGCATCTCTACCGCCCTTCAGACGCATCTCAATGGACTCCCTGGTCAGGTTGGAGAAGAACTCATCAGTTTCCTTGGGATAGAAACGGAAGCGGAGCAGCCGGCGAACACAGGGTGCCACGAAGGAAGCCATGAAAATGGAAATCATGTAGAAGGTGTTACTGGTCCACTTGCTGGCCACCTGCAACAGCTGGTTGGGTTCCTCCATGGGCTGCGTTAGGGTTCCTGCGTTGATGCCCCATATAAAGTCCGCCATTACGTGGGCCGTGTAACGGAAACAGAGCTGCAAGGGTAGCGATTTATCGAATTCTAAATCATATTCTTGTGCCCTCTCTTCAACTCACATCTCTGGTCTCCAGGATATTTGTATGGCCGGTCACCTGGCGGGTCATGAAGTCCGTCAACATCTTTCCACCCTGCTCCCAGATGGCATATCCCTGCTTCAGCCGATGGCCGGAGATGCCTGCCTGGCCGTCCGAGCGAAGTCGCCGCCAGGACTCCCCGGATGCCCAGAAGGGATTGAGCGAGACGTACTTTTCAAATTTAGCATGTTTTACGTAAGAGCTGGTAAGGGAGTCCTTGAAAGAGCGGAAATTCCCGACCAACACTTCGTGGGCCAACTCAGGATCGAGGACAAGGATCTGAGGCTGGCGAGTGACGAACACACCAACGGCTCGATGTTTATCCTTGTATTTGCTGTGGCGGAAAGGTAATAGTTATAGGTATTATTTTCTATAATAAAATTGAAGGAAAACTCACTCGTAAATCTTCTGCACGTCGGTGACCAGGTTGCTCTTCCGGGTAAGCAGGCCCGGATAAGTGCCCAGTATTTTCAGCGGGCGAGCTGTGATTAAACCGCGCTTGCGCCAGTAGTTGTGGTGCCAAGTAAGGTACAAGTAGATGGTCAATGCCAGTACATGCAGCAGGATCAGGATCAGTGTCACTAGAAATAACATTTTGTCGCTCTCCGTTCGCTGGCTACAAACTGCCCTAGCTCTCGGCCAATACTGATAGGAAGTACGGAAGATGCTCCAGCAGCATCGCTTTCACATCCAATCCGCTGATAACAGCTTGTTGGAGAGATAATTCCTAGGAGAGTGCTATTTCTGATTACCTATGTTAATATAATATTTTATAAATACAACGAACAGATAAGCGACAATATAAATCAGAAATTTCTGGGTTAACTGAGCCTTGGGTTCATCTGTTCCCCAATTGATAACCTTACAATCTCTCCAATTTATAAAATAAATACACTTTTGATAATGTTATGAATTAATCCTTCTACAAATCAACAAATAAAACTCTACTTATGTATTTAAACAAATCTTAACGCTATATTTCTGTAATACCAGCTACAAAGTCTATCTTAATATTCCATTTACTCGGAATTGAGCAACGGAATTATGTAAAACTGTACAAAGATCTCCTCCTGGCCCTCTCCCTGCATCACCAGATGAAGCTCCAACAGGCCAATGGAGTTGGTCTTGATGGCCACCTTGGTGGCCGCCTGCATCGCCTTGTTGGTCAAGCGTATCTGCTGGCTCTTGTAGCGAGCGACTACAGTCTGCTTGCAGTTGAACATCATCATCATGGGACTAGTCTTGGCCACCTCCACGCTGAAAACGGCCTGCATGATCCCAACGGTGGTGATCTTGAAGTGCGGCCTGTCCGGCGAAGTGACAAACTCGAATTCCTCCGCCGACTTTTCCAATTCGTGAAACACTTTCGAGAGATTCGGACCACGCACAAAAATGACATTTAAATCCGAACCCTTGAGGTTCATGTCGTAGTCAATGGGCTCCTCGCATTCCATTGTTTTTATGGCGCACTCGGTGCTAACATCCTCGTCGTCGTACGGGTATAGAATGATCTTCAGGGGATCGCCCTGATCGCGGTACATCATCCTCAGGCTGCAGTCGGCGGATCCAAATAGATTCAGACACTCTGACAGTACGTTCATCTTCAGGCCGAAGCTCTGAAAGTCCTGCACATAAAACTCCTTGAAGGCGCCCGGCGGCATGAAGAGCGTCGCCTGGATAGATTTGCCTTGCTCCACGGTGATGCGTAGCCCGTCGTCCGACACCTGTACCATGCCATACTGGAAAATTCATAAGAAATGATAATTAATGACGATTTACTCGGATCGGATTTCCCTTTCTTACATCATTGAAGCAGATTGACTTGATGGCCTGATTAAAAGTCTTGACGTGGTCCAATCGGCCCACGAACTTGTAGTTGCCGTACGGCGATGCCTCCTCCATGTTAGTCCTGGAAAATATCGCTCCACAGCTGCCTCAACTGCTCCGGCTTAATGCCTTGCTCGGTCTTGGGCTTTAGCAACTGATGAAACCGCAGGGCCAGAACGTGGGGGCAGGTGTACGAGGCCCGGCTCTCCTCACTCCAGCCGGCTAGATGCCGCTCCTGGCAGCTGGGAATGTCGTGGTAGAGGATGCCAATGGGCAGCTGCAGCACATGGCTCTGGAAAAAGGCGCACTTGCAGTAGTTAATCCGCGGCAGCAGCCGGAAATACTCCGTTCCCTTGCAGAGTTCCACCACGCACCGCTGGCGGTTGTCTCCAACGCGATAGTAGACGAAGCTGTAGTTGTCCAATATATGCAGGGATCGTTCAACCAGTTCCTCTCCCAGCAATCGCGAGAGGTCGTAAAACAACTGACCCGGTTCTTCTCCTGTGTTGTTATTAATTTGTACAATTAAACAGGAAAATTGCCGAATAGGAAACATGGAACTCACCTTTTGTTGGGCTCCCTGAGACGGCCTTTCGGTGATTTTCAAAGATTTGATCAACCAACTGTGGGAGGAAGAACTGCGAATTGTTATTGAACTGTTCAGCCATTCAATCCATTTCTTTTTCAGTGAATTTTAAACAAATTGTATGTAAATAATATCAAAACACAAAAATACACAATTATAGCCGCCAAAAAACAGCTGTGAAAAACTTTTATAATCTGTCATAAAACTGAACACTTGGCAGCACTGGTGCATAAGCGCTCTTGAATGTACGTCCAGCTAGCATCGCACAGTTAGCGTCGAATTGGGACGGTGAGATATGGAACACGTAGGAGGCTGTTATTTTCAATTTATTTCGTAAATAAGTAACTAAATGGAGTAAAATAAAGTATCTACGTATTTTGAGTTTGGGTAAGCGACATTTGGCTTTCATTTCATTTTTGACCAAATGATGCTCTCCCGAACACCGGATATTTGGGTCCTTAAATAGGCATTTTTTATATCGTAATTTTGGGACAGTTCAAAATTAAAAATATCCATAACTTGGCCAAAACAGCCTTAATTTCAAATCGGAAAGGCGTTCTCTGTTAGATTTTATTTGGTGAATTAATCTACATACCAAATTTAAAAATAAGAGAAAGTAAATTTTTTTTCAATTTTTGACAATTTTAATGATGTAACCCCTTACATTTTTTTGAAAAATCGGCCAAAATTTTTTTACTCTAATATTTCAAAATTTTATTATTAAACAATTACGATTTTAGCGCCGATTCCGAATATATACGCCATTTGGCTGTCATTCTATTTTTGGCCAAATTATGCTCTTCAGAAGACATCAAATGCGGATTTTTGGGTCCTTAAATCGGCATTTTTATATCCTAATTTTCGGTCAAATCATTTTTAAGGCAATATTTTATTATTAAATAATTAAGATTTTGGCGGCGATTCCGAATATAAACGGCATTTGGCTGTCATTCCATATTTGACCAAATTATGCTCTTCAGAACACATCAAATGCGGATTTTTGGGTCCTAAAAAAAATACAAATAACCATAACTTGGCCAAAACAGCCTTAATTTCCAATCGGAAAGCTTTTCTTTGTTAGATTTTGTTTGGTTAATTAATCTGCATACCGACTTTAAGAATAAACAGAAATAAATTTTTTTTCAATTTTTGACAATTTTAATGATGTAACCCCTTACATTTTTTTGAAAAATCGGCCAAAATTTTTTTACTCTAATTTTTCAAAATTTTATTATAAAATAATTAAGATTTTAGCGGCGATTCCGAATATAAACGGCATTTGGCTGTCATTCCATTTTTGGCCAAATTATGCTCTTCAGAAGACATCAAATGCGGATTTTTGGGTCCTTAAGTCGGCATTTTCATATCCCAATTTTCGGTCAAATCATTTTTAAGGCAATATTTTATTATTAAATAATTAAGATTTTAGCGGCGATTCCGAATATAAACGGCATTTGGCTGTCATTCCATTTTTGACCAAATTATGCTCTTCAGAAGACATCAAATGCGGATTTTTGGGTCCTTAAATCGGCATTTTT
>VNKC01002872.1:0-53338 GCA_008042775.1 Drosophila pectinifera
GGAGATTTAGGTCCTTAAATTGGCATTTTTATATCATAATTTTTTAACTAATCAAACTTAAGAATAACCATAACTTGGCCCAAACAGCCTTAAAAACAGCGATTCGGAATATATATAGCTTTTGGCTGTCATTCCATTTTTGGCCAAAATATGCTCTCCAGAAAACATAAAATATTCGCATTTTTGAGTAGACATTTTAATACCATAATTTTTTGGAGAAGTCGTAGCTAAAAATATCCATAACTTTGCCAAAACCGCCTTAATTTCAATTCGGAAAGCTTTTCTGTGGTAGTTTTTAGTTGGTTAATTAATCTGCATATTGAGTTTAGAAATTAAAAGAAATAAATTTTTAGTCAATTTTTGACAATTTTAATGATGTAACCCCTTATCATTTTTTGAAAAATTGGCCAAAATTTTATTTCTCATTTTTCTAGGTATTTTATTGTTAAATAATTGGAATTTTAACGCTGAATCGGAATATATACGGCATTTGGCTATCATATCATTGTTGGCCAAAATATGCTCTCCAGAAAACATAAAATATTCGCATTTTTGAGTCGACATTTAATACCCTAATTTTTTTGACAAGTCAGAGTTAAAAATAACCGTAACTAAGCCAAATCAGCCTTAATTTCAATTCGGAAAGCTTTTCTGTGGTAGTTTTTAGTTGGTTAATTAAACTGCTTATTGAGTTTAGAAATTTAAAAAAACTGAACTGACTAATAATCTAATTAGACTCCAAGGCGATGACTTTCCGCTGTCAAAAGATGAATGCGAGTAATTCCGGAGCCCTGAAGGAAACTACTTGAAATGAGGGAGGGTTGGCGACACCGTGTCAAGATGTCAAAGGGAAAGGTAATAAATTGCTGTCAGTCAGCTCCAGCTCCATCTCCAGCTCCAAGTAGCCGACTCCGCGGCAGCTGGTGGAAATAGGCCGGCGGCCCATGGGCGGCCCTTTCAATTTCCGCAGCGGCATTTTTCAATGTGAATGGGAATTCCTTGGAGAGGCCCAACGGCTGAGCGGCTGAGCGGCTGACGACATGCGCACTCTCGGTTTCGTCTCGAAATGTAATTAGCTGGATACTTCATTAACCACAGTCGACAATCAACAAATGAGTAATTAACTTGCGCCGGGGACTCACTACTTGGCCGCCATCGCGTGCAGTTAATATTTCATAATTGAGCAATTTATTTTCGCCTCTTTGACAGGATCAAAGATGAAGCCGACACCCAAGCGCCACATGCAAATTTAATGCTCGGTTAGCTGCCAGTGCGATGGCTTTGTGTGTGGCTCGCCAGGCAGGAACTATCTTTGATCTTTTGTCCTTTTTAGGGGGAAATCAGCATCACTCTTAGTAGTAGGTAGTTGCTATTCTGTCACTGGGAAAATACACACGATACACCACACTGAATACTAGTTTATGGATACAAGGGTCTAAAGTTGAACTCCTTCTATGTATATATTTAAGATATTGCTGAAAGATGTACGGTCCAGGCGTAAAAGTTGGCAACTGGCAGGAGACTGCCTTGGCAGAAGAGGTGAGCATTGCTGAATCCAGGACTAGGATCCTTTCAAACTCAAAGGCAAAATGCCGAATCTTTTGTTAATAATGTAAAAGTATTCAACAAGCGATCATATAATTTATGTCCACCTCTCAGATGCGCGTCAAGGATATGAAAGAAGGTGGAAACATGCTCCTGAACACGACCCGGGCCGCCTATGAGCGCTTCTATCAGGACACGGTGCTGGGGCCGCCGCGGGAGGTGGTAGCTTTCGGGGTCACGGTGCAAGTGCGACCCGTGAAGATCAACATTTGCCGCCAGCAGCTGGTGGATCAGAACCTGGCCCTCTCGGTGATCATCACTCAGGAGGGTCTGCTCCGCAAGTTCACCACCATCAACGAGATGTGCGACCTGACGGTGGCCCCCTCGCCACGTCCCACTCTGCGCAGCAGCTTCCGGATCGTCAGCCCTGGCGAGGAGGATCGCTCCGGCGAGTGTCTGGCCTACGGCGAGAAGTTTCGCCTCCAGGCCTTGGACCCGGTGGATGAGCCCATGTACCTGTTCAGTGGCCCCAAGCGACTGAATCTCTCGCTGCCGGTGAAAACGGATCGCTATACGACCAAGAATGGCGAGTTAACGCTGCCACTGGGCGTGGTTTCTCACAAAGTCTGTCCTTGCAGTTGACTTAAGCTAGTTAATCAATTAAATTACGTTTAATCAACCCTTAGAATTGCGGTCCTTATGCTCCGGTGCCGATATCACACACCCACTTCTTTTGTGCCCACCAAGATCCTCACCTGCGTTACGAGAGCGAAGGCAAAACCATTCCAGTAAGTTTGTAAATATTAACTTATTATTATTATTATTATAATTATTAATGTTAAGAAAATACGATTTTTAAGGATTATCAGCAACTTAGTAGTAAGTTCACTAATAGGAGTTTTCGTACAAATATCGGAATATATGAAAGCATAAAAGCATCAGTTTCTCTTCAAAAGATTCAATGCTATATAATGCTTTAATGATCGGTTATTCAGTGTTCGGGAATCTGTACTATTTACTTTATATATTATATTATTATAAATATTATATATTATATATTATATATTCTTCTTTCAGGTAAACGAGCCCTTGGTTATTGTACACGCAGTGACAAACCGAAATCTGGCAGTGGAAAATGTGCAGGCCGACACTCCCTTTGGGCCGGAGTTGCAAGTGTCGGTGCAGACGTATAAGAACGTATACAATCGGGAGACCTGGAAGAACCAGTGGAAGTTCAGTTTTTAATACCACTCCCATCAATATTTCATACATTTTATGTTGAATATAGTAGCTTGTACCTGTTGCGGCATCCAAATGACTCTGTCAAATGAGCTGTTGCGAGTTCGTCTGTTTGTTAAGCATGTCAAAATAAAAGACCAGATCCGAAGTTGTCGTAAATTCCGTTTTGATTGCCGCGCAATGCCAAGAATCTGTGGTGGAAATTTATGCCTAGGCGGCAGCGGCGGCGGTGGCGGTGGCTCCCCCATAGGACTTCCAGGCGGTCACCGAGGCGTGTGAGTGATTTGTTGCGGGGGCAACGCTGGGGGAATATGTCACAAGTTGCGCCACTTTATGCTTGTGATAAATTAATTAAAATTAGACAATAACTACGACGGGAAGTCGGCTAATGAGCTGGAGACGATCGACAAGGGCAGCATATACTCGCACACCCCGTCGCCCAACTGCAAGCAGATCTTGTAGAACATGTCAGCGCAACAAATTTCAATTAGTTCACGCTTCACTTATTCGACGGCAGCAGAGCAGTCATAAAAAGAAAGTGCCGCCCCCAGACGGGATCTGGCAAGTGGGGATGGGTGCTCACGACATGCACAGAAAGAAATAATGTCCAGCACTAGTTTTCTAGATATTCAGACATTTTTATAAATAAGATTAAAGTTATTTTAATAAAACTGGTTACATTGCTGCTTTATGTGTTCGTATACTTAATGGGACATAATATATGGTTTTCATAAAATGTTTGGTGTTTTTTGAAAATTATAAACTTAGTTTCTTCTTTTTAATATATGTATATTTAGAAGTTGTACCGAGTTAGCTCAAAAGTATTACTATATTCGGTATCTAAACGTATAAGCAGTGTGACCAAAGTTCAATGTGCAGCATGTAGCTGCTGTAAAAGCATCAAAGATATCATTGTATATTCTGGTCACATTTTATTAGATAGTTATAGAGGTATTCTTATGCCAAGATTATATAGTTTAATGTAAGAACCTACTATTTATATTTATTCAAATGAAGATAAGTAGAAATAGGAGTTTTTCCTATGTGTGTCATAATTAATACGAATAACTAAATTCGGCTGTAAAACGCAGATTGTGACTTTAATTGGGCGCGCGATCGCCGCCCAAGGAACTTTAGTGCCAGGCAAGGGCCAGACCTTTGGGAATATTGCGATGTAAAGAGCTGCAAATGAAGACAAAGGTCCCGGTCCCGATTCCCGGCATAAAGTTATTTTGGGCTGGTCGCTCCGATTACATGTTTTCTGTCATAGATTAGCCGCGGACCGCCTTCAGTAGCCGCAGAGCACACAATTTCACACTCCCCCGCCCCGCCTCGACCTCTGGTTGTTCAGCATCTGTTGCAGTGTCTCGAGTGACAAAGTGGTTCGAGGGGAGTATCGATTCTGGATGACTGGCTGGGTGTCTCCTCGGATCTCTGGGCTAAACTGCACATTACTTATGCAGGATGATTTACTGAGACGCGTGACAGATTTACAAGTTGCATTTACCGCCTTAATTCATCATTAATACATTGAGGGGCTGATGAAAATAAATAGATATTCTCACAGAATCTTTGAGCATTTCGCGGATACTTGTCACACCTTCCAGCGACTGGTGTCATTGAGGAAACAATTACCGAATTGCACATGCCGGCATTTCCTGCCTAATTACACTTGATGTGTATTTATATATAACTTTATACATTTGCAACACATTTTCGCCGTTTTCCCGTAATTATTATGAGGCGTTGACATATATATCGCATGCAGGCCCGACTCGTATGCAGCCGAATGTCAACGGCAAAAATAATTTACACAACTCATTAAGATACTGTTGAATATAATGCTTTTATGACTCTTTAATGCATCCTCTATAAACTACAATTATATTTAAGTCATATGCATTTAGCGGTGTTTAGAATAAAACAAGTATTAAGCTTTATCATTATTATTAATGCCATTACTATTAGCTTTTAATATGTCGGTGCTAATACATGTACAATTATTTAAAGGATAATAAGAACAGTCTGCTAGAAGATAGATGATTTAATTTATCTTTCTAAAATTTATGTGCGAATATTATTTAAATTTTTCATCACGGATTTTTTTTACTGCTGAATTTTTCACTATTCGAATTATAAAGACAACACAAGTATTTTATTTCTAAGGCCAAATGTAGGTATTTACCAATTCGGGAACTGCTTCTTAAAGTTGCTTTAAATTTGCTAATTAATTGTAAGGCATACATTTTTTCAAGATCATGACTATTACGAATCGAACTTTTAATTTAATTTTGTTAAAATATCCAGTATTCGTGACAGAATTTAAGTCAGAAATATTTGAAGATGACTATGCGATCGTCGCATGTATCTCTCTGCAATAAGATATGTTTTTGTTTGATTCAAATAAAAAACAAAGCCAATATGATAATTAATATGTATTTATTAAAATAAATTTTAAAGACAATATAAATGCCTATTTAAATATTCTTTTTTGGACTATTTCCCGCACCCACTATTATTATGATTAACGCAGCTGCACCGTATTCAAATGAAAACCTTATAAAAACGCCGATTGCCAACTGAGCACACTCAAAAAACAATAAAAAGGGAAATGTATTTTGAATGTATTGCGCTATAAAACGAGGCATCGTTTCGGGGACAGGAAAACAAACATAGCCCAGGAACACATTGTATCCGTTCCGTTGTGTTTTTCGGGCATGGCATGTTGCATTTTTATGTGCCATGAAATTAATTTACGATTACGACAATTTAAATTTTTAAAATGACACTAAAAATATGCTAACAACTCGGCTAACTTGGCGGCAAACGACGAAAGTGTTAAGAGGCCAGAGGAAGCGGCCGCAAATGTGGCCCGGGATTTATAGGCATTCCAATTGGGGGTTGAGATGAGGTCTTGAGGGGTCTTGAGAAAGGGGAAACTGGGACTGGGGCCCATTGTGTCGCTCTCTGTTCAATATGGAAGTGTTGAGTTGAGTTCATATTTTGTCTGAAGTTATTTAATTTCTATAAACAGACAGGGACTGTCACTCGCTTTCGAGGGGTGGCAGCGTTCGGAGACGCCGCCGAGGATGATGATGATGTGGCACTGACGTTTATGTGGCATCGGCGGAGGCGGAACTCGTTCACGGCTTATTTGGCAGCTCCTTCGAGTCCGTTTATTGATGTTGCTGCTGCTGCCAACAACAAGTTTTAAGTGGCTGTTACTTTATGAGCTTATTAAAAAAGGAAGTTGTTCTCCTTTGGTTTTATTAGCCCAAAAAACGGGCCCATAAATTCCAACACAATAGAGCTCAGGTGTGTCGAGAGACAAGAGTTTCCACTTACCGTTAAACATGTGTTTCATTTTGATTTAATATTAATTCGCAATAGGCTCGCAGGCTCCCCTTCCCCCCGTTTGTCTTGATCACAACATATCATAACTATCCACACAATTGAGGGCCTAATCAGGCATGCAGGCTCCACATAGCCACAGCTATCCTATCCGCTCCGAGGATTTGGCCAGTGTCTGATTTGAAAATTATTTATTTATGGCAATCAGCAGCAGTGGAGCCCGAATCGCAATTGTGTTTCATTTCTCTTAATACAGCTCGTCAAATAAACAAATCATGGTGTTAAGGCAAATGATGGATTGACATCAGTTCGGCACACACTGGCGCACACACTGTGTGTGTTTGTGCACTCAGCCAGTAGCCAGCAAGCCAAACATGGCCAAACTGGAAATCCGAGGTCCTGGCCCACAAGCGGCAACAATGGCAGCCACGCACAGTGGCTTGAAAAGCGTGTGTTGTGGGTAAATATGTATGAAGGTCGCAAGGGATGGTAAGCCGAAATAAATGCTTGGAGCACGATGTCTTGCATTGGTTTCTTGAAACTAATTCTAACTTCGATTGCCTAAAACTAACCAACAGTTAATAATAAAGAAAGACTACTCTTGATAAAACAGCTTAATAATCTATAATGTTTAAATGCTTAAGCTTACTCCACTTTAAATTCGGAATCTTGAAAATGTAGAATAGAAGGTTCATGGAATTCAAAATTAAGATACTTACAGGATAACAGGCTAGGTCTATCCTATGATTATATATTTATCTCTAAAAGTCATTATTCGACAGCTACAAAATGGCATATCCAATAGATTGTATGAGTTTCAAGGCAATACAGATATATATCTTTCGTTTTTAGTGTCCATTCGTTTTTCTTACCTAAATTAATTTTAAATTTGAACCCCCAGTTCCTTGATTCAGCTAAAACTCAAAAATTCAACATTCCTTTTCAACGCTGAACACTGTGGGCGATGCGTCGATTTTTGCAGTTGCAGAGGACGTGGAAGTTGGCTATATTTTGTGGCATGTGCTGGCTGTTTGTTCTCCTTTGTTGCCGCAGTGGCTTTAAAATTTGTTCCCTCTCTCTTGGCAGCGCACTTTATTTTTATTTTCCACACTTTTTCGTGCGACCTGACTTGGCACAGAAAGAAACAAAGCGGGAACGGGGCTCGGAAAATGGGTAGCGGGTAGTGGGGGCCAGAGAGCGAGGACCAACACGAAAACATTCATAAAATATGCATTATGCAATCTAAGCTCGTGTGAGCGTTGCTAAATATTTTATGCACATGTATTGTGCCAAACACAATCGCACAAACATCTGCGATGGTGTATTGTGTAGTTTATGATTTTGTTTTCTTTTTTCCAGTGACGCTGCCGCTGAATATATTCATAATCATTAATATATCGCCGGCACAGAGGCAAATAGCGAAATTAACAAATTCCTTTATGTCAAAAATATTCCACGCCTCGCCGAAGACAAATGGCAAGCACAAAAAACGAAAAGGCGTTGGGGCAAAAATCTGAAATAATAATAAAAACATTAAATACTGTTTTAAATCACATGTGCCGTTTAACACATTGAGCCGAGCATTTGCTTTCCATTTTTAATGCGTCGTCTTCCCGTCGCACTGCGCATAAATTTCAACTTAAATTGCGCGCGCAGGCCAAAAACCGAGAAACCGAAAAACCGAGAAACCGAAAATACCCGGGGCTTCCACTCTGCCCTCTGGCTGGCAAACGCCGCCCACTTAACGCCCTGGGTGGCTGCTGTCTCTCTCTGTCCTCGCCCCATCCCACTTGCTCTTCCAATAAGATCGCTGCCAATTAGCATCTGAGTGTGTGTATTTTCGGTGGGATTTGGTGGTCGTTACGCCTGGTTTATTTTGATTTGCCTAAGCAGTCTGTATTTCGAAACTATTAAATTATGGGCAAAATGTCGTTGCTCTTTGATCTGGCTGCCAAATGTCTTAGCCCTGTCTACATATGCACACATTCAGGTACCAAGATATTTAAATATATCTTTATTACTGGCCTTCTTCTCTTTGTTCTGCTCACTGCCGCTGCGACGTTTCGTTTACGGCCTTTTAATGAGAATTATGTGACTTTAATTTATGTCTCAATTTTGCGCATATTAAAATCTTTATTTTCTGATGCCAGCTTCTGCATTTTGGTATGTGGTCAAAGTTCTGTTTATAAGCATTGAAAAATAATTTTTAATGGTTATTGCTTTGAACAAAAAATGGAAGACCATAGTGTTGGGCCTCGACATTGGAATACCTGGTACTTAATAGTCATTTCGTTATGTTTATTAAATTTTAACTAATTGTATTTTGAATATGTTTAGTCCAGTTTCAGTTTTCTACTAACAATATATCATATATAATAACAATTATAGAAGTGAAATTACCATGCTAGTATAAAACTTACCATTACTTTAGCTTTTCTAATTTCAGAGATCGCAAAGCGCTTTTTTGTACAGACACAAAATATTTCCAATGATTTTCTGAAACCTTTAACTTTCTCACTATTATGACTCCAATCCTAAGCATTATATATTTACTAAAATTATGTTTTATCTAAATATTTTACATTTGCCACTTTGCCTGTAATTGGCTGGCCAACTCTAATATTTTGCTTGGCTGCTTTATCTCCTCAAATATTTTTTTAATTACCCGAGTAAATGACAATATTCCGAGCTAGCAAAGGCAATTGTTGCTTCTAATGACTGCAGCTTTGAAACTATTTAAATGGCCTGGCCAAGTGTCGTCTCATGCGGACACATTGTCCTGGCCACAAAATAAATATCCTGCTATTCTGCTGGCCAACAAGAGCTCTCGAAAACATGACCCTGCTCCAAATGAAATGCTTTGCCCTTCCTCAGATCTCCCAATTACACACAGAGAACAGTTCTCTTATTTTATGGTAAAAACAAAGTCATATATAATAACTTAAAAGTATATTTTTATATTCTTATCTTTAAAAGGAAAGATTAGGAAGTTACTTCTTTGTTTCTCTTGTTGATATGAATGAAGAATATGCCTATATATTTCAGAAGTTCATCTCCTAGTGGCCTATATTGATACGTATCTGGATTATACCAGATGACTGAGCACAATATATATAAATGCAGTATTAATTAATATGATAATCTTGGCTATAAAATAAAGAATAATATTTGTATTTATTTAATTAGGGTTTTTTATATAAGGACATGCAAACAATTAAATATTTGTTATATTTATTATATTAGAAAGCCAAATATTCGTACGTGTTAGAACTTTGAGCCTTTTAATTTTCCGTGTGTACCTCCTCATCCCTCCTTTCTGTCCTTTCAGAGCCATTCACATACACACACACTCGCAAACACACACACATTTAGAGTCACAGGAAAATCCACAGCGAGTACAGCAGACTTAATATCTAAAGCAATTTACAGTTATGAAAATAAGAGACATATCCGCAAAACGACAAGCACAGTGCGCCACCGCAGCAGCAAGAACAACAACAAGAACGTGAATATAACAACAATACGGAGCTGCTGGGAGAAGGGACGAAGGACGCAGGACGCAGGACGGAGAACGAAGGCAGAGCAAGCGAGAAACTTCTGCTAACGAAGTAAGTACCCTGGAGGACACTTAAGCGTGCGACCCCCAGCCCAACTGGCGACGAGCGTCATAATGTCGCCAACATTTTCCGAAATTACACACAAATGACAAAATAAAAGGTGCAAAAAGTCGGCAAAAGGACCAAAAACGACCGAGCTTTCCAGGCGAAGTGGCCTCTAACCTCTCCTCTCTCTCTCTCACGCTCTCTCGCTCTCCGAGTGACTTCCGCTGGCGGCCATGTTGAAACCGTTTGAGTGGCTCTCCGCTGACTGGCTGCTGCGAGAGGGCGTGGCCTGGCCAGCACCTCAGCCCGAGTGAGAGAGAGCGGCTAATTTGGCACAGAGTGTGCGCAGTGAGCGACGAGCGGGGAGCCGGGAGCAACGGGTGGCGCTTTCGGTGTGTGCGTGAGAGGGAGTGGGTGGAAGCGCGCTAAGTTGCGGCTGGCAAAATGAGGGTTAAATCGCGTGCATAATTTAGCAGTTCATTTCATTCATTTGAGTGCAAGTGCTCAGAGATGTGCGCTGCCTAAATGCTTCCTCCGGCAGCTTCTGCTTCTACTTCCGTTTCCGCTGCCGCTGCCGCTCACTCACTCGCTGTCTCTCTGGAGTGCGCTGGCGCAGTATCTACACAGCCGTTTACCGCTACAATGACAAGCATTTATGGCAATTAACACTTTAGCTGTTTATATGCTGATGCCGCTGTTGCGGACACTTAATCGTGTCGGCCATTAGAGGCGGCAGCAGGCAGCAGGCACCAGCCAGCAGCCAGCAGCTTCCGAAATCCAAAAACCTACTTGCACTTTATGCAAATCACGTTCCCTTTCGCTTAACCAACTTTTTCGGCTCTTCGGACGGCCGCCGGCCGCCCATTTCCGTTTCCGCTTTTGCGTTTAGTGCAAATTCAATATCGTGCATAATTAATTTGCAATTAGCACGTTTCTGTTTTTGTTTTCGCGCCCCTCCACCATCCATGGGCAGGAAATTTTCTAATTACCTGCACAAGCTGAATGCAAACTAGTTTACCCCCTTCCCGGCACCTCTCCCGCCCCCGCCCAGTTACCCATTTCATCCGGCCGATTGGCCGCCGGCATTTTGGAGCTGCTGCCCACGTGCGATGGGAGATCGCCATCGCCATCGCCAGCCAACGTTCACTGCCAATGCCAGTGATTTCCACCTCCATGCCCCCGATGATGGCCTGCGAAATGGGTTGGCATATGAAATGAGCTGCAAATTGATGGAGGAATTAGCGCAGCATATTTAATTTGTATTCGCAGAAGCAACATCGACGGTCGGCCGTCGCCGGTAGATGGCTATGGCTACGGCTCCTTGTTTTCCCAGCGGGTGCGGTGGCCAGTGAAAGATGGGCTAATGGGCTTTTAGGTGCACATTTTTAATGCAGATTAGGCACACATTCGATTAGCTGATGGCTAAAAGAAAATTGCCATTTTGTTTGCCGAATGCAATCAATAACTTAAATTGCCTTCATTCAGTGAATACATTTCCGAGTCCTTTAATTGCTGCAAGATTACATGGCTTAAATAGTATACAAAATCAGCAAATTCCTCCAATTCAAATAAAACGATAGAAATGCTGGTTAAGAAATGCTAATATTGTACATGCTGAAATAGCTAAAATAAATAGTAATAAAATACTCACATTTATATTATTTAATACTGGCATTTATAGTTTTAATTTAAATCTTTATTATATCCTTTATTTAGTCCTTTAAGCTCAATAAACTACAGTATAACTATGATAATTAGCTGCATTTTGAAGATATTTGCCTAATATTTCATTTGGCTGCATCATTCTAGCTTCTATAAAGATTACCCATCCAAGCATTTATTAATCTATTTATATTTTATATTCCTATAAGATTTAAAAGAAGGAAAGGATTTAAAAGACTTAATAGGAAAAACAGGGAACCATTTCAAAAGCAAACGTAAATAAAGTTTACAATCTATACATATTTAAATTAGAATAAAATAAATTTTACTTAGTTTGTTAAGAGATTTTATTTTGGAAACTTCTTGAAGACAATAAAATACCTTAAAATGTTATTAAATTGAAATTTGACAGATAAGTTTCCTACACAGCGACATGAGTTATGTATTGCTTGTTAGTTTTACATTTTTATTGCCCTTTTGGATAGTGATATCCCAAATAGAATTATTTATTTTAAGCTTTCAATATTATTTCAGCATTAAAATATCATATTTCTAAGTTTAATTGAGTATTATCAGAAATGCAATTATTTTACTTACGAATTCATATTTATTGCCTTCGATTCCTGGTGCTTTTCAATTTGTAATACTTAAAATTATTGATATTATTATAATTGTTTCAGATACCAAATAATTTATTCCTCGAATATAACATACACTAAAAGAATGTTTGATTCAATTTGAAGTATTTATTTAAAAATCGTGATTACTTTAACCCGTTTAATCATTACTTAGCTCAGGCTAAAACGGCGACACTGGTACCATCTCCTGTCAACGAAAAAACCCAATAAACTTAACTCATATTTCAGCAGTATAATATTTATTAGCGAGCAAGAGAAATCCAATACGATGATATATCAAATTAAACAATTTAATGGCCAAATTAGATGAGCTTAGGCAGTCCAACAGCTGCCCCTTTCGCCCAGGTCGGCAGCTTACACCGCCTGGCTGGCTGGTTGGCTGGCTGACTAATTTATGTATTAACTTTGAACGCTCATTAGTTTAATTAGTCAAACAAATTAACGTGGGGCTTACGGCAAGTGGAGTGCAAACAACAAAATGGCCGAATAAACAGAGCGAGCGGGGTCGGCGAGGGCGGCGAGGGGATGTGGAACGGAAATGGAGGCCATCTCCCTCGCAGTTCATTAAATATACAAATACAAGGGATAAGGTTTAGGGCAGCGAAGGCAGCGGCAGCGGCAGCGGCTAATTAACAGGAATGTTATAAATAATTGGCAATAATTTAATTATCGCATAATTATGCAGATGACCGAGCACTTGTGAGTTTAATTGCATTTGTCGCGAGGTCAGCGGCTCCGCTTTTCCGATCCGATCCGATCCGATTATCGATTTCCCCCTCACCCACCCCCTCCCTCTGCCAAAGCCGTGCCAATTTTATTTGCCTTTTAATTAGTTGTAAATCTTGCGCAGCCTGTTGAAAGCCAAGGGGAAGGGGGCGGGCAACTGCCGCCGCCATCGCATGCACTATTTATTTTAACAAGAGCTGCTCATTTAATACTTATTTTCACTAATTAAATGGAAGAGTAAGTACATCAGCCAGAGGGAGACAACGATAAGGGAGAGTGGGACAGAGAAAGAGAGAGCACAGCACACACACACACACATGCGGCGCAGCCAGAGCAATTTTCCGCTTTTCCGCAGCGCAAAAAGTTTGATGTCTATGTAAACAGCGGCTTTTGTGTGTGCCTCCGAGTGTCTGTGTGCGAGCTGTGTGTGTGTACGTGCTGTGTGTGTGCCTGGCGAGCTGCCAATTTGCCTGCCCCACTCACACACAGCCAGGGTCTCGCTCACACACACTTTGGCGCAAAGCCGTTTGTACATACTAACGTATTCCGTATACGACGGCTGTTTGAGCGCACTTAAATAATGAATAATGACGAGACAAGCAATTAAAATAATTTGCGGTTTTACCGTGCGTATGCGCATCATTTAATTTTGCATGTAAAAGAGTTAAGCACTTACTGCACAGCGAGAAATTGCTCAGGATCGGCTCCCCAAGGATATCGTACTCGAGGGCATAAAAGCAGCCGACCGAGGAGGTTATTTACAGTCAATCTGCCTTAACTAGAACTGGTGGCATAAAGAGTAAAGTTATTTATACAATATACAATATACAATATACAATATACAATATACAATATACAATATACAATATACAATAAATACAATACAATACAATAAATACAATAAATAAATATCTTACGTACTTTTAACTAATATAAATCCGATAACTAATATCTTTATAAATTAACAAATATTATTATTGATTTTTAATAATCTTCATAGTCAACATATATTGGCAGAACTTAGGATCTCACTTCAGACAGGAATTACAGCAGGTACAGGAAGAGGATAACCAAGCTAATCAAGCTCAACCGCACGGAATGCTGCACCTAATGCCCTTATGAGACAGTTGGTTGGGCCGTCAAATAAATAAATAACTTTTGTTAATATATTTTATTACATGCCCAAAATTAAAGATATTTAAGAAAAGAAAGATTGAGTCGACATTTTCATAGAATAGGAAATAATTTATATTTACCGGCAGATAGATATCCTTGATCCTCACTCAATATACTTTTACGATATGTGCAATCTTAACATTAATTTAATTAATTAAATGACCATTAATTTTGACCTTTTACAATTGTTAGGTATATTTGTTCTACAATTATATTATACTCTTATTAAATTAAAACTTGACTTATGACATATGTTCGAGTTATTGAAGTTCGACTGTACCCACCATGTACATTAAGACGGGCAAATCCCCTCCATCAATGGGCCAATTACAATGAGTGGTCGACGCACTGGTGTTGGTGGCGAGCATCTTAAAACTAATTAAAACGAAAAACGGCATAACAAGCTGCTCATTAAGCAGCCAAGTTTCCCCTCGCCCTCACCCTGCTCCCTGCGCCCTGCTCCCTGCATCCCTGCGGTTAATTATAGAAAGAAGAACGACAAGGAGCGCTGTGCTAACGAGTAGCTATTGGGGGGGCGGAGCAATAAGGCCGGGAGATATATGTATACATAGATGGAGGAGCTGGAAATTCCCTGCAGATCTAGCTAACACCCAACTTCCCTCGTCGGAGTTCATTAAGCAGCATCCGGCGTCCACTTAACGATGTCACTTATACGCCCCATTGTCCCTCGGACCCACAGACCAACGGAAGAGTGTGCTGTGGCCTGGCCCCCATTTTGCCACTCACAAGCCCGGCCCAAACCCAACCCAGGCCCAGCCCCCCCCTCGGCCCAGCCCATTGAAGGCCACTGCTGCGATGCGTATAAACCGCAAATTGGATGCGATATTAAATCGTCTGTGCCAAAGCGCATATAAATTTTTGTTCAATTTAAAAGAATTTTCCCGAGAGCGAGTAAGCGCTAGGGAAAGAGAGAAACCAGAGCAAGTCACCCAGAGACCTATTGCGAGAGAGGGAGAGAGAGACAGAGAGAGAGAGAGAGAGAGAAGTGGGAAGAGTGCGGCGACAGTTTGCTGTCCCCCTCGAACTCGTTTGAGTTTTACATAGGAAGTGTCAACGCAGATGATTTTCCAAGGGGAAATAAAAAATGCCAACAAATACACAAACTAATTAGCAACATTATTTTTAGTCTGAAAAAATATTATAAAATTCAATTAAGCCGCAGAAGGCACTAGGCATTCATGCATAAATGACTAAGACCAAACCAAGCAGAGAAAACACTACACACAACCGGTGCAGATATAATATACAAACAGAAAAAATGAATAAGGAATGTGGCAAAAGTTGAGATCCATTTCGCAGGCAACCGACCGCATAAACAAACAAATTTTGCGCTAAATAATTTGACAATTACTCACATCCTCGAGGGGAGAAGCTGCCTCGTTTCGCTGCCTTTGTTTCCGTCGGGTGGCTATTACAGTTGAGCGAAGAACTATGTAAAACAGGACTCAGGACTCAGGACTCGGGACTCGGGACTCGGGGCTCGGGACTCCAGACCCAGCCTCTGCCGCTCTCCTGCTGTGGCTTAGACTTGCAACAGACCATTACATTTGCTAACGAGTGGAAGGCAAATTAAATCATTAGATGCTAGTAGAGATTAGAGCTCTGGCGGGGAGGAGCCAGTCCACTCAAAGAACCACTCAACAAGGGGCGTGGAGCGTGGACCTCTTCAGAGACGGCGAGAGAGAGAGCGAGTGTCACTCAAAGCGGAAACCACCACCACCGCTGCCACCACCACCACCACCAGCAGCAGCAGCAGCAGCAGCAGCAGCAGCAGCAGATTTGTCTGCCTCCCATTTAGCAGTTGACTTGCCACAGGCACACATCTGTTGGATTAACAACTCAGAACTCAGAGCTCAGACCTCGGAACGAGCCGAAGACCAACCATCATTACGCTTCTGGCTCTTGAGCGTGTGAGTCGTCGGGCGCGGATTACGCTCAGGATAATCGAACGCAGCTTCAGCTTCAGTATCAGCATCAGCACCCTCATCGGATATTGGCAGATTCACGCCGGCAGCAGTGGACAGTCGATTGGCTGCCATCCAGGTGACAGGACACGGACACGGACACGCAACGCGCAGTGATCGCCCAGTGACCCCCAGTGAACAGTGACCCGCAGTGAACAGTTTCCCACATTTTAATCAGTGAAAGCCAGAGAACAATATCGAAGAAAGGCCCCAACATGGTCATGTTGCAATCGCCGGCACAAAAGGCCAGCGACAGTGCATCGGCTCAGCCGGCAGCCGTCGGTGGCCTGATGAGTCCCAACTCGAATCCTGACTCGCCCAAGTCCAACACCTCGCCGGAGGTGGCCAGTGTCGAGGGTGCGGTGACAGGTGCTGGCGGGGCTACGCCGCCGGCCGCCAAGATTCCCAAGTTCATCATCAGTGCCAATGGCTCGGCGGTGGCGGGAAAGCAGGAGCAGGAGCTGCGCTACTCCCTGGAACGTCTCAAGCAGATGAGCAGCGAGTCGGGCAGCTTGCTCAGCCGCCTGAGTCCCTCGCAGGAGGACTCCCCCGACAAGGATAGGCCCAATCACAACAACAATATCAGCTTGACCAACCACAACACGACCCCAAGCAATCCTCGACGCTCGCAGTCTCCTCCAGCTTCCGGAGTGTCTGGCAGCTTCACCTCCCCGGCCCAGCAGCGCAAGCTCCTGGAACTGAATGCCGTGCGGCACTTGGCCCGGCCGGAGCCACTGCAGCATCCACATGCGGCTCTGCTGCAGCAGCATCCGCACCTGCTCCAGAACCCACAGTTCCTGGCCGCCGCCCAGCAGCACATGCACCACCATCATCACCAGCACCAGCAGCAGCAGCATCAGCATCACCAGTTGCCGCCGCATCACCCGCACCAGCAGGCGCATCCACATCCCCATGCCCATCCTGTCGCGGCGGTATTCCATCTGAGGGCGCCCAGTAGCAGCACCGCCAGCAGCACCACAGCCCCGCCCTCGCCAGCCACCTCGCCCCTGTCGCCGCCCACCTCCCCGGCCATGCATTCCGACCAGCAGATGAGCTCCCCCATCGCACCGCCCCAGAACCCGGCACATTCCTCCCAGGCAGCGCCGCCCGACATGGATCTGGAGCGGATTAAGCTGGTGGCTGCGGTGGCAGCCCGCACCACCCAAGGCCAAGGCCAAGCCCAGGCTCCCAGCACATCCACCGCCGCCTCTGCCTCCGCCTCGGCCTCCGTGTCCAATGCCAGCACCTCCATCTCCAACTCCAGCTCCGGCTCGCCCAGTGGCCGGGATCTCAGCGACTACGGCTTCCGAATACAGCTGGGCGGTCTGGCGGCAGCGGCGGCTGCTGCGGCGGCCACTTCGCGGCAAATCGCGGCTGCTAATTATGCGCGGAGCGATACCAGCGAGGAGCTGAATGTCGACGGAAATGATGAGGACAGCAACGATGGATCCCACAGTGCGCCGTCGGTAAGTCTGAGGGGTTTTGTCTTAAGGATATAAGGGAAACAGGGGCAGTAGCTGCAGTTCTAGCTCTACAAATATCAGAAAGAATTTACATATTTTATTGAGAGACTAACATTGATTATTTTGGTTATTTAAGTACTTCAAGATACTTCATTACAAAATATACTCCTGGTGAACATTTTATTAGTGAACTTCCTTGCTATTGATCAGTTATTTCTAACACCTTAGAGATCTTTAATAAAATTAGACCCGAATTAGCGACATGCCGATGTGGTATTATCTTTTTATTGTCAAAGAAAGAATAAAATGTAGAGGCAGAAAATTGAACAAGAAAATTATACATCAATCAAAGAGTGTTTCACATACTATAGTTTAATGTCACAATATCATGTAAAGAACTTTTCAAATAATGCGCTATTAAAAATTTACTTATTTTTCTTTATAAATTATATATCTTTTTTATATTATAAATATTCTGTGATGAGCTATCAAATGATAAATTTATATACAAAATAGTAATTGAGTTGGAAGTTATTGCACCGAATTATTGCATTTATAATAGCCTAAGTTTAATGTTCATATAAAATATTAGTTTTTTTGTATATTTATTTAATAAACAATTAATACATTTGAAAATAAATTAAATTAAATTATAAGAAAATTATTTATAATTATACCATTCTTTAAACTGAGTGTTTGACATTCAGAACATGAAACTTTGTTCAGACAATTGAACTTAATCCATTGTATTTTCTATTCTGTATATTCATATACATAAAAATTTATAATAAAAGTAATCCCCAAAAAATACTTCATATATATTTAAAATTATAATTTTCTCTGATGTTTCTAATTATTACTTTATTTGTTTTCCAGGTCTGTCCAGTTGATCTGACACGATCGGTGAATAGTGGCGCCACGGTAAATCCCAACTCCGCCTCGACGAGCGCGTCCTCCGATCGGGATGCTGCCACGAAGCGATTGGCCTTCTCGGTGGAGAACATCCTGGATCCGAACAAGTTCACCGGCAACAAGCTGCCCACTGGTGGCCCCTTCGGCCATCCGCGGCAGTGGAGCTATGACAGGGACGAGGAGATGCAGGAGAGGTTAGACGACGATCAGAGCGAGGATATGTCAGGTGAGTCTGCTGCTTTAAGCTCCTGGGATAGACATCACACTCGATGAATCGCAAATCTCAAATCACAAATCGCAATGATGGTTAGCTGTCTGATTTTGATTTGATTGAAATTGATGGATATTCATGGCACGCCCACTAAACACGTTCCCCTGAGTGTCTCTGCACACACAAAATAAAGGGGGAGGAAAAGCAGGACACCTGCAAGCTCAGCCTCGTCCTCCTCGTCCTCCGGCTCTGTTTTTCCTTTCGCTAGAGTGCCTGTGGGTGGTTGGCGGCGCATGTTATATTTATACTGCTGCTTGTATCGTTTTTAGGTATGTTTTGATTTTGAATTTGCTTCTTTCCCCCAAAACCCCCCGCCTCCCGCTCAGCAAAGGCAGGAATATCTGCCATTTTTAAGGCACTGCGATTTCTGGGCTGCCTGCTTTCAGGCGCAAGTCACGTACGGCCGAGTGTGTGTGGGTGTGCGGGTGGTGTGTTTATGTTGGCCATGAAAGCATTTATATTTTGCGAATGCTCAACGGCAAACAAGTGCGCAAATGCCAGAGCAAACCAAAAAAAGAGGATCTCCGAGCTGGGCTCTCCTCGTTTTTCGTATGCAAACTTGTTTAGACCGAAAAGCTGCACTCATATCCAATAAGGATTTTCAATAGAACTGCTTTTAATTGATTGATTGATGTTTTAATTGGGGAAAAGCCTTTGCCAGCTGGGCAGGCTGCAATATCTTTTTTACTCTCTTGCCTGATTTTCCTCTTTTTTTTGCCCTCCAACTGTTTGTCTTGCTGCGGATCAGGTTTCGGTATTCCAATGATTTTCCTTTTTTTGGGTGCCTTTGCTGGCTTTTTCCGTTTCGTTGGGTGGCTAAAATTTTGCTGGAAATTAATTGATTTTCATGCTTGGCTAGTTGCAAAGAAATTGCTCAAATAAAAATTTGCAAATTTGATTGAAGTTGTTGTGGGCGGGGCTCGTGGCGATGCCATCGCTAAGCCGCTGCCAAAGCGCCAAAAAACAGAGAAATAAGAACGCTCCTGGGTTTGGGATTGGAGACTGATTGAGCTTAAGCCCAAGTCCAAAACGGTTTGTTTGAAGCTGCCCCTGATCTGATTATGAAACGAGTTGACTTAATTGGTAAATGGGTTGTGGTTATGGAATGGTGGCAGAACTTCTGTAATAGCAATTACCAAGATACTTAGTAAATATAGCTCGAAATATGATTTTATAGAAGTTTCCACATTTTTAAATATATTCTAAGTGCTAAGAATCAGGAATCATATTAAAAACTAAGTAATTCTTGTGGAGATTGTTCTTAATTAGTATTTAAGTCTCGGGAATCTTTTATTTATTCACAATGATCTGACCAAATACCTTGCTAAATACGAGGCCTGAATATATTGCCATATATTCCTCATCAGTATCCATTTTATTTATGAACCCTCTCTGGTAGTTTCGCGTATCCAAAATTGTTTTGTTTTAGCTTAACCAACCACAAAGATAAAGATTTGTGGCCAATTAATTGAGCTCTGGCTCACACTATTTTTATGGGCCAATTCGTCAGGCGCTTATGAACCAAATTATAAACACGGAAAATGGCGCTTTCCTATAGCTATACCAATAACAACAACAACTACAGCGGCCACATCCACAATCATTATCAACGACACATTATCGGCCATTGCTGCGTGTCGGCTGGCGGTTGTCGGTTGCCGGTTGTGTCGGCTGTGCTGTGTTTGTGCATTTGTGTTTGTGTTAATAAAACACAATTAACTTCATCAATGGCGGGGCGGTGGCTCCGGACATAACTGCTAATAAAACCGACTCAATGGCCGCGCCAACGACCCCATATAGGGGGGTGAAAGCTGCCGGTGAGTGGAGTCGAGAGTGGTTGCAAGCACACACACAGACAGGCAGACGCGGAAACTTCGCCAGGGTAATGATGTTGGAAATAATTACGTTGCCGGCAGTTTACAGCAACCCCCAGGCCGGGTATGCACACACACACACGCACACGCACATAGATACACAAGCCAGACACAGTCGGAGAGACAGACATTTGGAGGAGAGTGTGTGTGCATCACGCATACGAACTGTTTGCGGGCTGGCATTCAACGACTGTTGGTTGGTGTTGCTGTAGTCATTAATTAGCAAGGTACTTAATTACCGCACATTCATTAGGCGCTTCAATGGCGCTGTCACACAGACAGAGACAGAGACAGAGATAGAGACAGAGACAGAGAGAGAGACAGAGCCACAGACAGAGGCAGAGACAACGGCAGAGGTGGCCACATCCCCTCGTTTTATGAGCCATTGGGTGGAGGTGTTAATGCCACTGCTGCCGCTGTCGCTTCGGCTTAGATTAGCGTAATTATGCGGCCCTTTGTCATTGCGACTAATTAGATTTTATGGCTGAGAGCCGCCTTGGAACTGAACTGAACTCTGCTCCGAATCTGGTTAATAATTCACAAATATTACGCATACGCCGGGCTGGCTGCCGAGTGCAACTCTCCAAGGCGCCATTCGTTGCGTTTTAGGCGCAGCAATTTGCATTTCATTTAAATTGCAAAGCATAAAACTAACATCACGGGAGAGCTAGGCGCACACACACATTTGCAACAATAAAGCCACATATTGTGTGCATAATCCAGATAGCCAGGAAAGCAACTGAAATGCGCCCCAAAAGTCATATGAAAAAACATGCGATAACCAAAGCCGAGGGGCAAATCCGAGAGGGGTGCTTGGGCCAGCATTTAAATGTGGGAGGATGGAGCAAGAACAGTGCAGGAGCAACCCTCGAAACGAGCGAAACGAAAATGTAAAATGGCTGCGAAAAACTTTTATTCTTTTTCAGCACTCCATTTGGCGCGCTCGCTCTCTCTCTCTCTTGGCTCAAGTGCGTGTGTGTGGGTAGAAGGACTCGGGGGAGTCCTGTGTATGTCTCTGTATGTGTGAGGAGGAAAGCGGGCTCCATTTCGCCTCCTTGCAGTCGCTGTAAAGTCAAGTTAAGCGACAGCTTCCAACGCCGCCCGAGTGCCCGCCGCCCGGCTCGTTTTTACGAGTATATCCGTCCATCAGCAACTCATTTATTATTTTATGAAAATGGCAAAATGAGACGACAAACGCTCCCCGGGGTCGCATTGGCCAGGCGGATGCGATTACAACGATTGCCCCGGCACAAAGAACTTCAAATTTATAAGCTATTTCGGCGGCAGTCCCTGTCTGTGTATATATATGCATGGTAATTTCTGCGCCAGTTTGTGGTAATTAACGCTCGGATTTCATAATTAAGTTTAAATTGTATGTTGTAATTCCAGCTACCCTCGGCTGGCTTCCTTTCCCAAATTGCACTCGTGCCCACTCTTTCCAGCCAGTCTCCTTGCTGGCTGTGTCATCAAAATGGCTTATGAAGTGCTCTTGCCATAATTATAATTAACAGCCCCATTTTGTTAATGGCAAATGCCAGACAGAAAGAATTGGCCAATTATTTTGGCCTTTAATGGTGATCAGGTTGAAAAGTTGTTGGGGATCCATTAAAAGCCTCTTTTAAAGTATTTTAACCCGGTCTGCCGTGATCGATATTATTAATAATATTAGGCATATCATGTGCCAAGAGATAAGTATTAATGCTGAAGGAGTTAAAAAGAATAGGTAGGCTTTCTAGAGAGAATTTAGAGTAATCTGACTTATAATTAATTAAAATTACTCGACTATAGGTTACTTTATTGCTTTAAATTAAGAACAATTTTCTCTCTTTCCTCTCAGTAAATAAGCGTGATTTGTTCGGTGTAATTAAACGATTCACTCAGTCAGCGAACAAATATTGAACTTGGGCCGACGGGTTTCCGCCTTTCATGTTGCCATGTTGCAAGCTGCCATGTTGCAATTCTCAGTTGAATGGCTAGCGTAATTAGGCACCAATCCCTCGCGCTCTCTCCCTCCGTGGAAAATGCGGTTGCAACGCTTATTAACCCGGCCTGAAGTCCGTCCCCTCGATTTTTCCTGCCGCCTTTCCTCGCTTGTTTGACATCGCATTAAGCGTCTGTCTGTCTGTCCCCCCTTGGCTTTTGCGTATGCGTTTTCCGGGGGCTGTTAATTCAATTGACTCAAACCGATTGTGGTCAGGGCCAGTCGTCGACTCGAATCGGTTAGATATTGATGGGGCCACGGCCGGCGGCCGGCGGCCTCTAATGTGCCATTAATGCATATCAAAGTGGCTGCAAACACTCCACAGCCCATTACCACTTTGCGGTGGTCGCGAAATTCGTTAAATATTAAATGAAGCGTTCACGTTAATTTTCGGTTTAATTGCCGTCCAGTCTGCGGTGCACTTTTAGGCGCATCTGCCGCCCACTCACCTCAACCCAGCGCCCTGCCCCTTCTAATTTCATGCAAACACGGCCAATCATGTTGGCCAATTACCGGGACCAGCGCGACAGCATCCTTGACGGAGGGTTGACACTTAACCGACCCTTTTTCGCCTGGCTGACTTGATTCCGCCGCACTGAAAGGGGTCCACCGCAAAATCGCTTCCGCTGGCAGTGGAAATGCTTAACAAGCAAAGTCTCCATTGATGTGGAGTAAGGTGATCCCAATTTAAGGTGATCCCAATACTTTGTTAACTGATTCTAGCTTCCAGTTTAAGGACTCCATGTGCGAGTGCTGAGTAAATTATGGTATAAGGAAACTACTTGGCTTGGAGGTGCTTTTTATTGGGTCTTACTTGGGGTATGATATTGCAGAAAGTCTCTAGGATTTTTTTAATTTTATGAAAGTTTCTCTAATGCTTTTTGAATCTATTTTTTAAACCCTTGGAAAATCGAAAATCGTTTATTATGTAAACCGCCATGCACTTAAAGGGCATACAATATATACCCTAATTGATGGTAACTGGTAGTGATGGTAACTAATACCCAGCTGTAGGACACACCCACAGCTTCGGTTGGCCAGTTGGCGGAAATCCTTAATTGAATTTTGATTGTCGAATCATGGCAATCGAATCATGGCCAGACTCTGCACCCACCTCTTGGCCGCTTTTGGCATTCGCATGTGCGTCAACATGTGCCGAAAAATTCCAATTAATCCAACAATGATGCGGTGGTCGAGGTGATTGATTTCCGTTGGACATTGCCGCTGTTGTCTGTGATGGATGACCCGACCCCCCATCCCCCCATCCTGTTGACTTATGCAAAAGGAAATAGATACATCGAATTGAACCCTCCCCCCTCTTTGTTCCGCCTTGCAGCCCAGGATCTGAACGACATGGATCAGGACGATATGTGCGACGACGGCAGCGATATTGACGATCCCAGCAGCGAGACGGACTCGAAGAAGGGCGGCAGCCGGAATGGGGATGGAAAGTCCGGCGGAGGCGGTGGCGGCGGCGGGGGTGGCTCTAAGCCCCGGAGAGCCCGCACTGCCTTCACCTACGAACAGTTGGTGTCGCTGGAGAACAAGTTCAAGACCACCCGGTATCTGAGCGTCTGCGAGCGGTTGAACCTGGCCCTCAGCTTGAGTCTGACGGAAACACAGGTGAGCAGAGATTTACTCTTAAGAAATAGTTATGCCTCAGGAAATATCCCTTAACATCTTGAAAAATATCTACAATAACATGGATATTATTCTCTTTCTTTGTAGGTGAAAATTTGGTTTCAAAATCGCCGGACCAAGTGGAAGAAGCAGAACCCCGGCATGGATGTGAACAGCCCCACGATTCCACCGCCCGCAGGTGGCTCCTTCGGGCCGGGCGCCTATGCCAGCAGCCTGCTCTACCCACACGCTGTGCCATATCCCCCGTACGGACCCTACTTCCACCCCCTGGGCGCCCATCACCTCAGCCACTCGCACTCATAAAATTGCAAGATGCAACAGCGATTGTTGCAACTCTTCGAAAAGCGGGGGAAGCCGGAGGGCGGCGGTCTGCTGGCTCCCAAGGATAAATTGTAAATGTCAAACTGCTTTAAGTGTGTGTGTTTAGTCTTAGTTGTATTTGCCTCGTTTACGTGCTGTATATAGTTCTTGTAAAGTATGCTATGCTAGCTAGTGCTTAGAACCTCGAATGCCATATCTAGAATTAAATTATACAATTACTTGTAGCGTTTAAGTGGCAAGCAAAATCAAAAGGAGCAAACAAAAATTGCATAAATGTCAAGTGAAAAATAAACATTTTAAAAACTACCCGAAATGGATACTGATTCAGTTGTGTTTCCTGGGGGGACGCGGGGCGAGGACACCGTGTGAAATGACAGGACAACAATGCTAAGTCAAGTGTAAAATTTTAAATTTGCTTCTCATTTGCCATCAGGGGCTCAAGCACTCACACACCCGGTGATTCAATTATGTGGCAAACGGATGCGAATACGAAATTTCTTAATCCGATTTGGGTGATACAATGCCGGCTGCTGGCTCTGGCTGCTGACTGCCGGCCATATCTTCCTGTTCCTGTGAAGTCGGGCGGCGAGGGGTTGTCAAAACAGTGACAAGCAAATGAATAAATTCACGCGCGCACACCTCCCGTCCATTGATATTATAATCGCCTCAGAGTGTGTGTGGGCCAAGATGCGTATAATTGAAACAGAAATCCATGCATGGACGGTCATTTTGGCCGGATCCGGATCCGGATGCGGATGCGGATTGACTGCGCCTGCCGCTGACAGCGGCGGTGCACGAAAGTAAACAAGGGCACAAGGACCTCAATCTGGGAGAGAGTCCTTTGTATCTATTTCGAGCCCCTGCCCATCTCTGCATACGGAAGTATTTAATTCTTTTTTGGGAGCTTTCCTTTTTAAATTGCTTAAATAATTGATTAACAATTTTTGCTCTTGCATTTGCTTAAAGCTTTGGTTAAGTACTTTGCAATTAGTCGCACAAATCCTATTTGCACGGCACACCCACAGACGCCTGCCCGTGCAAGTGTGCGAGTGTGCGAGTGTGCAAGGACTCGCGTCTGTCGGTGTGCGTTAATTTCTGTAAATGTAAGTCCCTAAATTATTCAGCTGCAGACATGTGAGCAAATTCTAACAGCCCAGAAACGAGGGGAAGAGGGAAGAGCGAGTCAGGGCGGGCTTGTTTAATTTGCATAAAATTAAATGCTAATTTTAGTTGCACACATTTCGCCACGAAAACTTTTCTCGAGAGTTGGAGGGATGAGGAGAAGGCGGCTCAATTGGAGTTTATAATAGAGATCTCTGGGGCTTTCCAATATCACAAGGAAATTAAACATCAAATAGTCCCTAAAAATAGTATTATAAATAATATATAAATTAGAACTATGTCTTAATTAGTTACTATACTTTAATGTATCTTCAAACCTCAAACCATGCTTATTGTCAACTCTCAATATTATTCGCTTTATTTTGCTTTTATTTTTGTCTCTTTTATATCCTGGAAAGAGTCTTCAAAACTGTTTCACTCTATTTAAATTGTAAATAGTATAAATATATACTCAAGACAAAGTTATGAGTGAATTTAAATTATCTAGAGAAGTTTTGTCAAGCTGGCAAGTTTATTCCCTACGACTTTATATTCTTTTGAAAATTTGAAAAATAAATACTATTATTCTAGTCCCCAAAAGGTAATATCTGGAAATCTAGACGAGATAATTCGCAGAAGCAAGTAATTAGGTAACAGAATTATATATTTGTAAATAACTAGGTGTATAATACCCTTTAATATCTTATATTAATATTAGCTTCTACTAAATATATAGAAATTTCAAGGGTCTTCCTTAGCTAATCCTGATTTGTGTTTATAAACTTTAAGCGCTGCTCTTTGCAGTGCAATTCCACTCGTAATGTATATATTTGGGGGTGCAAATTAGGCCTGACACAGATCCCCTCGCAAATCAGTGAAACGATAAATTAACGCCGCCTCAGCCAGCGCTAAGCTACCCTTAACGAGGCCCAACGCCTTGACGCAAATCCAAGACAATTGCTTTTCAATCCAGTTTGTCGCAGCCACAGCCACAGTCCCTGCCACCTTACCGGAAGTCCTGGAACTTTCAGTGTCACTCTCCGTGGCTTTTCCGCAGAATCAAAACGCGACACTCACACAATTAAGTTGTTTGGCCCGCCCCCAGCATTTTCCATTAATCTGGACTGAGTTTCCGAGAATTTGAATTCGATTTTGGGCACTGTTTTGTGGGTCGAATTGGGTTGGGCTCGGTTTTTTAGCCGCGCTCTTCACGAGGGCCTTCTTATGCGCCTGAATTGCTCCAGATTACGCATACATCACATCATCGTCCTCGCACTCGTCCTAGTTCTAGTCCCAGTCCCAGTCCCAGTTCTCGGCCTCGTCCTGGAAAGCGTGTATGGTGTGAGCAACATTTAATCTGCACCATTGACTTCTCTTCTCGGGAGAAACCCTCCCCTTGGCTGGTTGGCTCGCTAGTAAATTTTATGCGAATATTTAGTTTGTCTGCGTTATCGGCGCGGCTTTATCGAAACTTATTGTGTTTGTTTAATTGAATTTGGATTGCTGCGACAATTTCGCGTCTGAGTGCGCGCCAAATACCCTGCCGGAGCAGAGATAAATACGGATCCGGATCTGGGGAACTACTACTACTGGGGAACTCCTACAACTTCATGCGGAGGACGATGTCTAATGAGTGAGTGGTAGATAAAGTTGCGACTTAGTTTAGTTCATTTAGTTCGCCATTTACCAGCGCAGCCGTCTGTTTATCTGTCTGCAATTAAAACTTAATAAGTGGGCCACGCCCCCAGGAACCGAGCCCAGTATATATGTGCACGTATGTGTACATATGCGCGCGGCTCATATAAATTATGGCCTGAAGTTGACATAAACGAGCTCCCAAGAGTCCTTTTGCCCAAGTTATATGACAGATTTGCGCAGAGCATTTTGATGAAGAAACCAGGGGGTGGCGAAGGACGAAGGACGAGGTCGAAGGGCCGGATACGCTAAAGTGTCACCAGGGAGCTGATGGGCGGTCGGCGGGCACATGTGTCTCGGCTCACAGTCGCCACGGGGTGGGTTGTGCATTCGTCCTTTGTTGTTTTCCAGGCGAATCACATTTTGATGATTGTCAATGTGACTTTAATGCCATTTTTCAACTTCAAGGCCCCCGTCCCCGTCCCCGTCCCACGCCTGCCCCACGAGGCACGTGCAAAAGGGCTGTGCCGGGCCGCTCCAGAGACACTGATCGTAATGCTGACATCTGTGGATTAAATTGCAATTTGTGCTCATGTAATATTGAAGCCGGGCCGCTCTAACAGTAAGTGTAGCGCGTTTTCCGGCATTGTTTGCGCGAACTGGTTAACTGGTTCGGCCCCTTTCTCCCGGGCTATTAATATTTGAAATTGCGCATGGGCAATAAAATTGTAAAACGCCTTTGTGCTGAAATTATATTTGATGTTCTTATGGTCGATTAGAGGGGCCGGAAGATAACCACGCCACATTATTCGATACAAATGTGTCACATTTGGCCAGTGCAATGGAAGCCATAAATGCCTTTAAGGAACTGAAGCTGAAATGTGTAGTTTATGATAGTTTCTCCATCTCGGTATCCAAACCTGGGTCACAAGTAGACTATATACTCAAATAGTGATGGTAGTTGTAACATTTTTCAAAGGAAATTTAATTATTTAAAACGTGAAGCATGAAAATCAATTTAAGGAATCAACAGGTGTAACTATATCTCAATTTTCCTATTAAATTAAAACATTTAAGCTTTACCTCTCTGCGGTGTGTGAAATGCGCATATTGCGTGTGATGAAGTAATCCTCAATGTTCATTTCGAATGCATCCTTCCGAAGTATCAAGAAGATCGTGGAGAACGTTGTCGAGTCCACATCCATTTCGAACATCATCGATATATCATCCTCTTGTCTGAAAAATAAACAAAAAGCTAGATGTTATCCATTGTGGAATAAATATAGATGCAAAAAGAAATAATGAAGACGAGAAACAATAGTTTTATAAATACTAAGCAAGAAGAGTCTTAAATTTCATTTTATTTATTTTACCTTAAATAAGTTTAAGAATTGGAAGTAATTTCAGAGACTCACCTGAGTACCGCATTCGGGAACTTAATCTCCATGAAGGCGGTGAACTTCTTGTGCGGCGACAGGGGGAAGTGGTTAATGCGGTTCCAGGTGGACCGGGACATACTGACATTCGGATTGATCTTGCGCTTAAACCGAACCTCCAACTGGTAGCCCACCTTGTAGATCCCGTTGCTCTTATCGGTGGACCCGACCATCCACAGTTGGCCGTCGAACAGGACGGGCGTCCGGACACACATTCGCTCCGCGTCCATGCCAGTCAGGCTGGTGTAGAGAAAGCTGGTGCCCATTGACTGCATGATGGTGGTCACCGTGAAGATGATGCGCTTGGCAATGGGGTCCAGGCCGGCGGGAACACCGTCCACGCAGACGAGCTCGGGGCTACTGAGAACGGCGAGGGCGTAGAACAGCCGGCGCTCCTCGCCGGAGGTGCAGATGTTCACTGATCGGTCGCAGCAATGGTATAGTCCCAGCATCCGGAGCAGGGCTTCGGTCACGTTCCTGGCGTCACGGTTCCGAAGGCCGTGGAACAGGGCCTGGATGTAGAGCATCTGGCGGGGCGTGAACTCGAAGGGCAGCTGGTCGTACTGCGGACAGTAGCCCACCATGCTGTAGCACCTGACCCGGTTGCGGTGCACCGAGTAGCCCTGCATCCATATCTGGCCGCTCCTCAGCTTCGTCTCGCACACCATGAGCTTCATCAGCGTCGACTTGCCCGAATTGTTCGCTCCGGCGATGTTCATGCACTCGCCCCTGGGTGGAGAGGATCACATGAATATTTAGTCATATTATTCAAGTATTGTCTGACTATGGACTTACTTGGCCAGGGCAAAGTTCAGGTTCTTCAGCACCTTTACCTTGCCGTGCTGGGTGACCAGACCCACGGCAACCACAGCCTTCTGATTGCGCTCCTCCGGCGACAGGTCACTGGTCCTTTCGCTTTCGACGACGACCGAGGGATCGTCGGACACCTGCTTGATCTGGCTGTCGGTTAGCGTAGGCTCCTGGTCAGGCGTTGACTGATCGGTGTCCTTTGAAGCGGCTCGGCAGGCAGCAAAGCCAGTGATCTTATAAAACTCCGTGAGGAATAGTAGAATGCCGAATAAAATGTTCCAAAGCAACAATATAAAGAGGTCCAGGATAATACCAGATCCGGACAAATAGGTCTCTTTTACTGGAGGATCATTATTGTATTAGGGAAGAGAGATTAATAATTTGAACAAGATAATAGGCTCGGGAAGAAATATTTGTCGGTTTCACGGGATTGTAATCCTTGAGTAAACGTAATATAGTTCCAATTTTGCAAGAAATATATGTATGTTCTAGCTTGCCAAGCAACCTTTAAATAAGTTTCAAGGTTGCAAGTAAATGCAGAATTGGAATATTTGCTATAAATATTTCTCCTCGAGTTGGATTAAAGGATTAATACTCAACGGCAGCAGTTGGGAACGCTCTTGCACTTGAATATCTTGGTGGAGGTGAACTCCACCACTGGATCCCCGCACATAAGGTTGAACTCGTAGAACATGAAGAGCTTGGTAATGATTGTGGCGACCAAGTACTGGTGGAATATGTATAGAAACATGGGTAGCTCATCGCCATGGTTGTTGTGGACCTCTTCGAAGGCAATAAGTCCTAAGCAGTTGATCAAGCAAATCAACATGAATCCGTAGACGGGACTCCGGCACAGACTCGATACCAGGTAGGTTAAAAGCATCACCACTGTTCCGCACATCTGCAGAGTGATCAGCAGCAAGACTGTGAGGCAGGAATGGTAGTTGGATTAAAGTGGCAGAAGTGGCAGAAAATGATGGCAGGACTCACCGTAAAGCACCGGGTCGTGGTCGGAGTGATGGTAAATGCACACCAAGACCAGCACGCAAAGAGAGTAGATAAGAGTGAAAAAGTAATCGTACAACACCGTGACTGCCCAGTAGCTGCAGAGCCGGGCTCCGGCCAGGAACTGCTGCTTCTTCATGCAGCTGACTCGCTCCCGGATGAGGAAGAGGGAGAGCGCTGGGAAGATGACGCACAGCAGGAAGGATCCGGTGATGGCTACTGAGCCGCCAAAGACTTCGTTTCCCGGCGGCATTATGTTGATGTGCGACTGGAAGGGAAGCGTCTCCAGGGTCACATCGATGATGGCCTCTTCGTTGAAGAAGTGTCTTCGGATTTCAGTAACTTAAATTGGTAAAATAACATGGCTAAACCTAAGAGAACCCACCTGGCCACCGCGTTGTGGACGATGTTGAGGACAAAGGGCGCTATGTGCAGGGGAACGTTGTTGAACCAGGCGGTAACGATATCCTTGTCGAACGTTGTCCCGAATGTGTAGCGAAGGTTGACGTTGCGGGTGAAGTCAGTATGGAGCATCAGGGCGTACTTGTCGTTGTGCATTCTGGACAGCACTGTCACATGGGCATCATACCAGTAAAGGAGCTCCGAGTAGTATGCGGTCATGTCCTTCAAGTCCTCCTCGTCGGAGAAGAGCTCCACGAAGGCCTGGACGTTCTCCAGCTGGCTGAGATTGTAGGTCAACGGAATCAGTTCGTAGTTCTTGCCGTAGATGAAGGCGGCAGAGAAGGCGCAAAGCGCGGCGATTAAAAAGGTCAGCAGCTCCAATAGAACCACCATCCAATGCTTAAAGCCAAGAGTCCAACGCTTGTAAGCCACGGCCCTACGCAAAGGTGGAGAGAAAAGAGATAAACAGAGTAGCTTCCTGCAGGATATGTTGATAAATATATATATATTGACATACCTGAGGTGCAGCAGAAACAGTTTGCACCCACTCTTCTGCTTATTATTATCGGCGGCGGCCAAGGTGGTAAAGTACTTATCGATCAGGACATTGGGATTATCCTGCCAGCCCAGGGTGCCGCCCATCTGGTCGTCCTCATCGCATCCAAAGCGCAGGAAGATCTCCTCCATGGAGGTGTCCCGGATACGGAAACTGATCACATCCAGGCGCTCCATGTTCTCCTCCAGCTCGTCGATCAGCATCGGGAACTGATCCTCATCCTTATTCTCCAGAACATAGTTCACCTTAAAGCCGATGTTCGACTCGATGCTCAGGTTCGGCATATGCTTGTTCATCAGGGCATTCAGCTCTGGAATATTGCAGTTCTCGCCCTTCATACAGATCTGCATATATATATAGTATAGTATAGTACAATGTATATTAATGGGAAATAGGAGAACCGCCTCACCAATCGGAAGCCGTGTCCGTACATATTCTTCAGGAAAGGCTTAGTGCCGGTGCACTTGAGCTCTCCATTGGACATAATGGCCATTCGATCGGCAATGCTCTCGGCCAGCGCCGTCGTATTGACCACGATGATAATGGTGCGGTGCGACTTCTCCTCGTTGATCAGGGCCCAGATCAGGTCCTTCGTCTGATTGTCCAGATCCGAGTGTATGTCGTCTATCAGGATAATGCGACTATTGCCCACGAAGGCGCAACAAATGTTGACCAGAGCCAGGTCGCGGGGCATAAGCTTGCCCAGCCGCTTGTTCTTCAGATGATCGATTTCCAGGGCTTGCATGAAGTAATTAATGTTGGCGTCGATGCTCGATATGTGAGCCATTCCCTTCACCCGGCAGATGAAACGCAGGTGATCGTGGAGGGTGAGTCCTTTCATCAGCAATTGGTCACCCAGTGCGATGCCCAGCTCCATGGAAGCCGCCTTCCGCTCGGTCTGTATGTTGTAGTTGGAGACCGTGACGCTGCCACGGGTGGGCTCCACCAGACCGGCCAGTATCTTGAGGAGTGTGGACTTGCCGCAGCCATTGTGACCCATCAACACGGTCACCTCGTTCTCATACACATTCCACGTAAAGAGATTCAGGGCAGGCCTATCCTTGGTGCCGAAGCGCTTGCAGAGCTTCTTGATCTTCAGCTTGAAGCGGCGATTCGAAGGCTCAACCTCGTAGATTTTGGTGGAGTTAATGTCAATGCTGCGCACCTGGTTGTTGACGCTCTCCGTCCAATCGTGGAACTGGTCGTCGGGTAAGTTGTTGGACTTACCATCCTCCTTGTCTGCTCTCTTCGCGGATCGGTCGCCCAGGCGCCATATTTCCATATAGATGCCGATGGCGCAGAAAATCAAACTGTTGACCAGAAAAATCCAACAGCTGGTAAACACCGACATAGTACCGGGCCGATAACTGAAGTCATAGTTGAGTTCCTCCGAGGAGGAGTACATGACCGTTTCACGATTAATTAGGGTCTCGAAAACCATGGACAATACCACATTGGACAGCAAGTAGGATATGTAGCGGAGGGACACAACGTCCCTCTCCAGGTTGTTCCACAGCACCACATTGGGCATGTAGGTGGCCACCCACAGGACCGTCATCACCCGAACGGCAGTCAGGGCGTTGGTGAAAAACGAGGCCACCATGCACACGAAGGACACCGCTGCGGTGTTGTAGGTGAACAGCACTGCTAACAGGAGGTACCAGGGCGTTTGCGTCAGCACCGCGTCCTGGAGGTTCCAGGGCACCTAAGCAGTAAAGAGGTATTATATATTATATCTATATGTCAATATATGCATACAGATATTTGAGTAAGAAAGCTGCCATGGAATGCGCTCTACTATGAGATACTTATAATATAATATACAATACAATATAATATACAATACAAGTTTAAGAAGACTTAAGCTCTTAGCTCTAGCTCTTATATAATATATAATATTAAGTAAGTTAAGTTAAGTAAGTTAAGTTAATATTAAGTAGTTAAGTTAAGTATTTATATTTAGTGGCACATTCGACATACAATGCACTTGGGATATTAAATTATATTAAAGAAAATAAAGTCATTCTTAATGGATGTCAAATCAAAAATTAAAAGCAATCAAATGTAAATGTTCTTACCTTTAAGAGGACTACAATGATCAGGAGGCTTATTGTGAAGCAGATCAGGCACGTGATATACCAGGAAAGAAACTGGATGGGATTGCCAATGTTCATATTGATCAAGAACAGGCGCATTTGGGACTGTTTCTCCTTAACAATTTGCTAAAAAAGGTAAGTGATTATAGTAAATAAAACTCGATCGAGAAGTATGCAAAAGAGCAAGTATAAATTGGGGCGCATCCTTAGATAACTTACCCAAACGAAAAGCTGGGAAGGAAAGAAATAGCCAATCAGGATGAGGACGGCCAGTCCGTTGTCCTCCTTGACGACCAGCGTCTCCTCCTTGTACCCCAGAACCGGGAAGCGGCGCAGCACGATCTCCGGCAGGGTCTTGCCACTGATGATTTTCAGGAAAGTCTCGCTGACGGCCTTCTGTATGACGATGAATCCTTCGCGGACATAGCCCACAAATCCGCCGGAGTACGGCTGGTTGAGGCGGCAGAGGATGCAGGCCCGCGGATCGTCCTTGAACATGGTGAACCAATTGGCGTGGATAAAGTTGCCGTCTATTTGCCTCAGCTCGCTGGGCATGATGATGGTGTAGTTGAGGTCGGTTTCTATATCCGTACCGTGCTGAAGGACGCTGTCGATGAACGGGTAGTTTACCTCGAACTTTCGACTATCGAAGCAAACGCCCGCGAACAAAGAGTCCTTTACCATCTTCTGGCGCAACTCGTCACAGTCCTCGAAACTCTTCAGAGTCATTGGATAGAACTGCTCCTGGGCCTGCTCCATCGTCTCCCGGAAGACATTGTACTTCTGCGGGGCCCAGCCGATGACCAGATTGGGCGTGAACGGATTCTGCGTAATCTTGTGGCTATCGGCCACCTGGCGAGCTTTCTGCACCTTATCCACCATCTCCATCCAGCTCCTGCCCAGGTCGATGGCATCGTACATTTTGTCCGAACGTATCTGCATCGGGTTGTAGATCCTTATTATCACTGCGATAAACACGAACGCTGGTGGGCACAGGAGGATGAACGCCAGCTGCCCCGGACTGCCCACCAGCAGCTTGTAGTTCTTCCAGATCATCAGGCAGAACCTGTGAAAAATGTCGCGTGCAGTCATCTTCCAAGCTATTCGATTATTTCGGATTTAAATAAATGATGAGCGGACTACTCTTGACATCCACAGTACTCTATATTTGACTACTATATCGGGGGAACCCAAAATCCTAGAAATACAAATCTGAAAGATCTTGGAACACTTCGACCTTAGTACACATTTTTAAAATATTTTCCATTTCTTAAGCCTTTTTCTTTATTTTTAGGTCACATCGTTTTGGCTGCCGCTTGAACTTTGCTTTCTTTCATAGGTATAGATTATATATAGGTATACATTATATATTATGCATAGATATGGTCTGATTTATCATCCCTTGGATATATCAGAATATACATTTTTTTAGAGAAAACTCGGATAGCGATTCCCACATTTCCGGCAGCTGCTCGAGTGGCCAATTGGCCGGCGTTTAGGCAGAGCACGCGGCGCCAATTCATCATCATCCCGATCGGGCTCACCTGTCAGGAGGCGGTTGTGGTGGCGTTGGACAGTGAAGGGCATGGAAAATCCAGGAAAATTGAACGTGTGTCCGTCGCTCTGGCCAAATAATTCGCAGTTCATTTCCCGGCAAGCGAGGCGAAATGAGGCACAAGGCCCGCGTGACGCGCAACTCGTTACGCAACTCTCTCGGCTCTTTACGTCGTTTTCGGTTTTTATTTGGTGAGAAAACATTTACGCACTAATTTCTGGGCATTGACTGGGCCTGCATCCAGCCCTGCTCCCCCGCTCCTCCGCTCCTCCGCTCCCTTGCTCCTGGCTCTTCCCATTACGCCGGCGACCAAAACCAGTTGCATGCCAATTGGTTTGCAATTTGCCGCGCTTAGCAGGGGTGTGTGGAGGCGGAATGAAGGGGTGTGGATGCGGGTGAGCTGGGTGTGGGTGTGTGTGAGGCTGTGTAGTTGGGAGTAAGTGGGAGCAGCGGGGGTTGGCCGCAAATAGCGCACGCATAGCCGTCCGGCGCGTGGCTCAATTACGCGGTTAAATGCATTCAAATTGAGTTGTTTATACTGCGGGCGTGTGCCCGGTCAACTGGGGATCGTTCCGCTCCCGGAGTCAGTACTGTCATCCTGGCGATTTTCCAGTCCACTGTGCCATAATTTTATGGAGAGAAAACCAGTGGTTTCTGCAGGTACCACGTTCATCACTAAAGAGAGCCGAACAGTTCCTTTGGCAGCTATCTGATGTATTCATCATACATGCCTAAAAACAAGGTTATATTTTATTTTTCTTTCAAATATAACTAAATAAGTGTAGGAAAATCAATAAAACATGAATTCAAAAGTAATATAGTAGTATATTCACGTCCTGAGGACTTTAGGAAAAGTAGAAAGAAGGATAATGTCTGCCTGAACTTATGCCTAGACTATTCTTCGTGGCACACTCTCGAATGGTGATCCTGGTATCTCTCGAATGCTTAGCCTGGATGCAGCTTCACTGCCTTCCTGATTAAACCCTGGAAGCGACAGCAGACAAGGTCTTCCGGTGGCGGCATCCGTCATAGCCGTTGAGGACTGTCCCGGTATGTTGGTGTTGGTTGTAGGCTCGAAGCCACCCACCGGCAATCCCATCGGCGGCATTAAGAACTGCGCCAGGATCAGGTCCTGCAGGAAAGAATCGAGCTTGCGGAGCGACATGGCATTGTGCAGCGTCTCCAGCGGTCGAATGGGAGGCACATCGTCTAAGGATATAAAGGAAATAATAATTATATTTGTTTTACAAAATTCCTAGAGATGGTTTTCTTATAAAAATATATAATTAACCTACACGAAGTGTAAAAAATGATAATTTATCAAATATTATATTGGGTTTACGTACCTGGCAGATCGTCACAGACATCGGTGGAGGATAGCTGCTCTAAGCTTCGGGATCGTGGCTCAAGGACCAGACCCACCGTCCGGATGTCTGGACTGACCGGTCGAAACTGCTGCTGCTGCGAGGCCAGCTCCTTGTTGAGTCGCTTGGCCAAGTCCATGGCCTTGAGACCGCTGACCGTGTGATAGACTCCACTGGGTGTGTGCCTTGACTTGGACTGCTTGGACCGCGGCTCCAATCGATTCGCACCAAAGGCCTGTGGGACGCGGTAGGCGCTACTAGGCTGCGGAGTATTCACTATCCGTAAGATACATGGCCAAGACCTCTTCAGATACACTCACCGAACGTTTCTGGTCACAACCAGGGTCTTGTTCCTCCTTGATCGGAGCGGGACATGCATCCTTCGATGACTTCAGGCATACATTGCAGGCACTGTCGCCGAGTGAATGGAGCCGGAAGCCGGGACCCGGTGGCAGACTCTTCTGGACGCAACAATTAACGCCGGGACTGAAGTGTAGCTCGACATGGAAGCGCTCCTCGGAGGTGGGGTCCTTGGTGGGGTCCTCGTACAGCATGATGACGATCTGGGACATGTAGTTCAGCTCGGCCACCGTGGAGAGGTAGTCCATGGCATGACTCCACTGTTTATCGGTGAGCACACTGAGCAGTTCTCCATAGCGGAGGACCGTGAGCAGCGAGTGGATATGCGACTCGCTGGTGAAGTACAGACGGGTCCTCACATGCCGCTGGGGACTGGCGACGCCGTGGCTATAGTGCGGATTCAGGCGATTCGTAAACTCATCCTCCACCTTGTCGATGTTGTGCTGCAGGTCGGCCTGGATCTTCCGCAGCAGCGGTGAGCAGATCCCGTGGGCAATGGCCAGCTTCTCCTGCCGGGTCAGTCCGTACTCCTGCGGTATCACTATGTCCGCCAGATTCTTCGTGTAGAGGTACAGCTCCTCCGCCTGGTCGTACTGCAGCGTGTGCTGATTATGCAGCAAGTCGTACTTGATGCAATCGTAGATGTCGGGTATCTTAGAGATGTCGAACAGCTTCGCGTTGGAACTAAAGTCCTTCACGATCTTCTCCCAGCGACAGCGCATGAGGTCCCAGGTTTCGTCATGATACAGGAGCGCTTCTTTGGTTTTTGGATCGTCCTTTTTGACACTGATAATGTGGAGCAGCTTGCGGATGAGATGGAGCACATGGTGGCAGCACTCCACCGGATTCCTAACAAAGTCCAGTGCCTGTGTGATGGATTTGGTCTCACAAGGATTTATCAGCTCGTGATCCGACTTGGTGAATTCGCGATCATTCTGCATCAGCTCGTACAGGCGACCCTTGGCCCTGGGATTGATATCGGATTATTCGGTGAATTGTAATTGAGTTCGGGGTAAGTAAGTTAATCAATGTTGGTCTATAAGTGAACATAACTCCTCCCTGTCTGAACAGAATACTTCGTTTTCTCTGAGCATTTCTTACTTACTTTGTTTCAATAAATTACATAGATTACTCACTGATTCTGATACTTGCTGGAATCGCCGTCGTTGTCCAGCAGTCCATTCGTGTTGGCACTCTTCACCATCTGGACGAGAATGGGCGTTAGTTCCCCCTCCAAGGCCAACAGGCCCTTGGCAAAGGCGGCGGCGGTCATTTGGACACGACCCTCGTCCGAGGCGTATATCTTCAGGTCGTGCCGGAATGTGGAGTGCAACCTGAGCTCCAGGAAAAGATTACTAAAGGCTCCCACAGAGAGAAATCCCATTATAGTCACCGCAAAAGACCCAATCCCTGGGAGCCCGAATAGTCAGCTCGGCCCTGTCCGCGCGGGTAAATGCACCGGAAGATGCGGCCCAGCTCCTCCGCCTGGACTCGACCCGCGGGCGTTAGTTCGCCGCCCCACTTGAGGATGAGGATGAGCGAGGGGTCCGACGGACGGTCGGTTGCTAGGTTGGGTTTGCATCGATGTACTTGGGGGGACCATTATTGGACCGCACTTACCGACATCGGACTGGGGTCGACGTGGACGTCCCTTCGACACATACTTCATCTGCACCTTGCGGTTGATGCCCGAAAAGTGGCCGTGCATCTCCAGCACGTTCTTCATCTGCTCCAGCTTGCTCCTCTTCTCCGCGATCTCGGCATGGGCACTCGAGTGAATCTCGCTGAGCAGGAAGCGGGCAATGTCTAGGATCTCCTGCAGCTGTTTGGGCTTCTTGAGCTTGACGTGGCCCATGCTGTGGCCATTGTACTTCTCGAAGACCTCAAAGAACCTAATCACGGGGAAGAGTACATAACTGGATTCACTGAATCATTTCTCCCAGCCACTCACTTGGGATGCCGCACCTCCACCTTCATCTTCTGCTTGGGCGTGCGATCGCCGTGCCGGATGACGGCCAGAACGCAGCGCAGCTCCATCATCTTGCCGAAGAGGGTGGGCATAATGGGTGGATCGTCCAGCTGGAAGGGAACGGACCAGGGGATGTGGCGCGTGGCAGTCAGCTCGCCCAGGATCATGTTTCCCAGGATCTTGGCACAGTCGTCGTAGTACTTGCTCGAGTTCTTCACGAAGCTGAATCCATTGACATCGCAGACGTAGCTCTTGCCGTTGGCCCGGAGGAGATCGAAGCCGCAGACGGTTTGCTTGAAGGCCAGGCACACCTTGCGGGATATGAGCTTCTCGGAGTGGTTCAGGATGACCGGATAGCGGATCTCCTTGCCCTCGCTATCCCGCTCCACCTTGCCATCCAGAGCCGGACTCTTACGGCCCTCCGCGTGGGCATAGTCCGGACCCACGGTGTACACCTTGACGTCCGTACCTGGAAGGTGTATATGCTGCATTAAACTGCATGGAGCAGGTGGAAGTTCTGAAAGCATACCATCGGTCGCCATGAAGTCCTCATAGATGAAGGAGCCCGTTTTGCGCACGCTGGACTCCGGCGAATACACGCTGCTCCGGCTGCCAATCTTTCGGAACAGCCGCTGACTACCGCCGCCCGCGGAGGTGGGATAGTAAATGTAGACGTTGTGGTCCTCCGCCGACACGGGCTTCTCCACGAACGGCTTGTTGAAGGTGATGCCATTGACCTCCACATGGTCCTCGGACTCGATCAGTTCGTGGTCTGGGCGGGGAGAACATTTATTCAAGTTTAATCCTTTTCATTTATACTCACGCTTGGGATTCGGCGAGTCGCGATCGAGGACGGCATAGCGCGGAATCTCGATGCCCGCCTTCCCCAGGATGGCATAGACCCGCCTGCGGTCCTGGATATCGTACTGCATGTGTAGGTTGTTCAGCACAAAGGGACTCCGCAGCTCGCTATACTTGATGGCCTTCTCTAGCGGAAAGCCCTTCGAATGGAACGAGATCAGGCAGTCACAGTTGGGCCAGTTCTGGACGGGCTCTCGCAGGATCACACTCTCCTCGAATGTCACCAGCTTGATGAACTTGAACTCGCCCAGGCGCGTAAGGATCTCCTTCATGGGCTTCGACTGCGTCTTCTTGGCCATCGCACAGATGCCGACAACTACCTGCTTTTTGTTGCCGGACGGGGTGCCCGTGCTGGAGTCCATGGCGTCATTGCTGTTCCCGAAATACGGAAAAAAGCGAGCAAGAAGGTGGTTCTTTTTTCGAGACAACGGTGTTTTCAGCATTCTGGTTTCCAAGGAAATGCCTCGAATTTACTACTTTCCTGGGAAGGATCAGCCAGACAATAGGTGGGACTCAGCCGATTTTATTATATAATTTTTGTTGTATTGTGATTTTGTCACATATTTTCAAAAGTGTGCTGTGATGTCAGTCTTAGCTTTGCCTATGATGTTTTCACGAACTAATTTCAGGGATTAATGTGAATACCATCAGTTTGCAGCTTAAACCTGTTGGGATTACTAGTGACAATTATTTAACAAAGCTATGAATAGGAATTAATAAAAGTAAAACAATTACTTGGTGTTATTTTTAAAGCTAAGCTATTTAAAACTTCGAAGTTTAGCTACTTGTCTAAAGCTTGTTTTTAATTTTAGAAAAGAAAGCAAATTATGCTGTTAAGAAGACCTCAAGTATGAGGATATCTGGGTCCTTAAATCTTCATTTTAATATCCAAATTTTTGGAAAAATCAAAATTAAAAATTACCATAACTTGGCCAAAAAAGACTTAATTTCAAATCGGAAAGCCTTTCTCGGTTAGATTTTATTTGGTTAATTAATCTGCATACCGACTTTTAAAATAAACAAAAATAAAATTTTATTCAATTTTTGAAAATTTTAATGATGTAACCCCTTACATTTTTTTTGAAAAATCGACAAAAAATGTTTTCCTTTAATATTTCAATATTTTATTATTCAATAATTAAGATTTTAACGGCGATTCGGAATATGAATGGCATTTGGCTGTCATTCCATTTTTGGCCAAATTATCCTCTGCAGAAGACCTGAAGTATACGGATATTTGGGTCCTTAAATCGTTATATTTATATTCAAATTATTGGCCAAATTAAAGTTAAAAATAAGCATAGCTTGGCCAAATAATCTTAATATCAAACCGGAAAGCTTTTCTCTGTTAGATTTTAATTGGTTAATTAATCTGCATAATAATCTACTAATAATAAACTTTATTTCTAACTTCAAGCTATTATAAATTTCTGAATTTAGCTAGTTTTTGGCCAACTAAGGTGGGCAGCACTGCTGGCTTTGGCTTGCTTCGACTGTATACTTATGGGGACGCCGCCAGCAAATCAGTTACAGTTATTGTTGTTACCATTGTTCGAGCCGCAAAGTGCCACGCGACCCAGAGCATTGTTCACGAGTTTTGGGCAAGTGTCGGGGATTGGGAAGGCCACCCTTTAACCCATCTTTGTCAGTTGCAAACATAAAACTATCAGCGTTGCGAGTGGCCAGAAGTTGCCGCCGAGCTGGTTGATTATTTATGTCATTGCTACCCTTTAGCCGTGCTTTCTTGGCGAAATCCGCTTAAGTGTGACATTACAGGCAAATGCAAACAAAGCCGGCACATAATTAAAGGAGCTGCCAGGGTCCTTTGAGGAAAGAGCTCGCCCAAGAGAAGCGTTTAGACACAGAGGGAAAATGGAGATTTCCACTTAGAAACTAATTGGTGTTAAAATGCTGGATTATTGGAGATTCAATTAATGGAGAAGGCTTCTTAAAGCTAAATAATATTCAAGCAAATACTTTAGATATTATAATCTTGCCTAGACTTTCTCTCTCTGCAGTGGAGCCCAAAGTAAGGGAGAAGGTCCTGGCAGACAACAAACTATAGCAATTATAATACGCGAATTGCGGCGGAACTAAGCAGCCACAAAGGAGCAAGGAGCCGCCCAGTATCTTTTGAAGTTGAGCTTACAAAGATTAATTTATTTGCATTTCCGCAGAACAAATGTCCCTGCCGTTCGCCGACTTCCCGTCCAGGGTTCAGGCCCCATCAGGGTGGGCCATCTTCCGTCAATTTATTTAATTTATTCGTTATAGCCGCCCGACGGACCGAGGCAACAGAACTCAATTGCGAGCCAAGGCACAGATTGCTTCTAGCACCTTTCCATTCGGCAAGTCGGTTTCATTTGTTGCGCTAGATTTTTCTCAATCACATACGGGCCGGAGCGGATCCCCCGGGGACTGACGAGGAGAAAAGGAAAACTAGTCCAGACACATCTGCGGTGGCTACGGCCCCAAAAATGCTCTCGAATAAACTCGGCTAACAAAGGAGGACATTTGCAAATTGCTTTGGTTTTCTGCCTTGCCGGGCGTAATGAGCAGATTTGTTTTAATAAGAACGGACTGCAACTAAGCGCCGGGTCTGGCCTCACTTGGCAGTTTTAAAATGAGCAGCCCGACCGGCAACTAATTGTGAGTTGGATGCGGATCCCATGCCCGTACCCGCACCACTTGGTCCCCGCGGGCGGTGAGCTTAACAAATCGCTAGTCCGCAAAATGAATGAAATGAATCCTCCTCTCGCAGGGGACGCTGCTAATGTGCTCGTTAAAGTTTTCCGCTGGCAGGAAGTGCGCAAAAAGATGCGACACCTGCAGGATTACTGGCCGGAACTGGCTGGAATACTCGCATCTGGTCGTTATGACAATGCAGCGCATCAATTGGATGTGCCAAAATTGCCAAATAATTATCGCAGACCCGGCTGGTCAATGGGGTTGCGACCTCAGCTAGTCTCTAGCCAAATTGGCTTTTTTTATATCTCTAGAAATCCTAAATTTTTGCTTTATAAATGAGAATTCTTGTTTAAATAATATTAGAACAAATATGCGTTGTATAAATTTAATTATAAGTTATTAGAAATGGAATTTCTAAAACCAAATTTCCTTTTTTTTATATCTCTAGAAATCCTAAATTTTGCTTTATAAATGAGAATTCTTGTTTAAATAATAATAGAAGAAATATGCTTTGCATAAATTTAATTATAAATTATTTTAAAGGGAAGTTCTAATATGGGTTAGTGTGAAAACTAATTAGAGTTTAGTCTGCATCTATAAGACTTCTATAATCTATGTTCTATTAGACTTTCTCTTATAACGGCCCTCTCATTAAGGCACTTTTTCGATTTAAGGTCTAAAATATTTCCCTGTAACAAAACAAAGTAATTTCTTCCGATGTCGATGTATCTCTAGAATGTATCTTTGATTCGTTATTCGGCTTTTCGCTGTGCGGCCCAAGCGAGGTATGGGTGTATTTAATAGTAACGCCTAAGTAATTTAAATATTTATATTGAACCTATCTGACTAATATGTATACCTCTCCCAATTAACCTTTTCTCTTGGCTATTTATTTGATATAAAACTACCATTTTCCTGGCCATCTCTGGTGAGCAACTCTGCTGGCAGATCCTGATCCTGTGCTCGTGCTCGATTTTTGCTGGTTGCCAGGAGCGTTGCTAATTAGCGAATGAGTCGCGGCCCTAGGTCGTTATATCTATTGGTTTTCCTGCACATATCTGCCATTGTTCGGAGTTCGATTTTCGGGCAGCAGCGTGAAATGGGAATGGGATGTGACTCACAAAAAAAAAGGGAAGGAAAAAAATGGGAGCGGGGCAAACTAACCCTTTCGGACAAGTCGAAGTTCTTTCAGACGAGCTCACGCAATTCAATTTTAAACTAACAACTTAATCCTTTATTCAATTTGAAACCCATTAAAAGGACATTGCTTATCCTTTTAAGTGAATGCAAACAGCTTTTAATGTAAATAAGAAAACGAGATCGATGCCAGAGGAGGGCCAGAGAGTTTGCCAATCTCTCCAGCTGAATCTGGAGAAGTGGAAGTGGAAAATTAAAATGCAATCGGTTACCGGCTCGATTTTGGCCGAACGCCCAATTGACATTTGCAACCGCACTTAAGAGCCAGGCGATGCCGTCCTTTGGGCCCTGAGCCGTATCCGGACCGGAGTCCGGGCCCGGACTTTGAGTATCCGGATCCTGGGATACAGGATACTGGAATCTGGAAACGCACTCGAGAACAAATCGAACTGTGTGCCGGCGAGGCGACTGAATTCTATTTGAATATTTCATGCTGTTGTGGTGGCAAAATTTTAAATCGACTCAAGTCAAGGGTGCGGATACCGAAATCAATCTCGATTTGTGTGGCAACCAAATTAACATAGCCGGCTCCGCTCCTCTCCGCTCCGCTCTGAAGGCAATGTAAGTGTAAGCCACTTGCCACAGAGTCAGTTGCATTTGCTACTTAGTGTCGCCTTTGGAAGCCTCCTGCTCCTCTCTACTCCTGCTCCTTCCATTTCCACCCACTTATCCTTGTCTCTCCGATTCTGATTCTTGTACACAGAGGAAATTGCTAACAAACTTAATGTTAAGATATTGAGAAAATGCTTTCCCGATTTACTATATATTTTAAGGCCATTTAAGGCTAAGGTGCAAATATAGTAAGGAAACTTGTCTTCTTATTTCAGCCTGTTATTTGTGGTGAATTTATATAGGAAGATAATATAGGTAGTCTATATTCTAGCAGAAATCATTTAAGAATTCACTCCAGTCAGTATGCGCATTAGAAAATTTCATATCAATAATATATTCCCAGCAATACTCTTTAAATCTTAATAATACTTAAATTTGGATAACGTTGTTTATTTATTAAATTGTAGAGAAGAGTGAAGACTTCAGGGTGAAGACTTCTTTACCCTTTTTAATAGATAAGTTAATAATAATAAACTCATAAATTCACATAATATCTTTATGATTTTTTCTTTATTGTGTAGCTATTCCGTTCGAGCTGTGCATTTGCTGCTTAATACCTACAAGTTTACTTTTTTAAATGTATTTTACATTTGATTCCGGTAACGCACCATCATCACCACCGACACCACCATCGCCTCCATCACTACCACCTCCACCCTCCTTGGCTGATGAGAGAAGCGTCCCAAAACCGGGGCACTAAGTAGAGTTTGGGAAATTCACCATGTGCACTCACATAGTATAATTTACCCTCCTCGGCACAATAAAAAGTGGAAACTTAGCTGCAAGTATTTCCTTTTCTCCCGCTTCTCTTGGCATTTTTTTATATTTTTTTTAAGCGGTGCGCCTTTTTTGATTGCCTTTTGTTTTGCCAGTTCCTCAGTGTTGTTGCCCGTAATGGGCGGGAAAGCCTTCGGGATGGGTATCTCTGGCTGGGACCCAAAGGAATTTCACACTGGCAAGTGCTCGGGCACATTGTAGCATCTTCGGTGGGTAACATTTTCCAAAGGAAACCGAGTGTGGCGAAAATTGCTGTGGCAAGATGTTGAGAAACTAAGGGAAATACATATATATTTACCAAGAAATCTGATCCTTAAAGATGTCAAACAATGGGATTAAAATCACCAACTACAGTAAGTAATTAAGTAAGTATTTTAAGTAACAACCATTAACTGAAACTTATTAATATTATTATTAAATTTCTATTGAACTACTATTACAATGTTGTTTTACGAACCCTTGAAGCTTCAAAGCATCTGTTTGTTTTGCCTTAACTCTACTGGCGACTTCATCATCCGATTGTTGAGGCATATCTTGTAATATTCAGCCATACTTGAATTAGATTTGCTCTTGTCCTTGTGACAAATGACTTCTCCCTCTTTGGCCTGCAATCTGTCCCCGAGAAGGCTGAACAAATAATAATATTTGGACACGCGACCCGTGAGCCACTCGAGCCGACTTTCGAATGGGAAGTTGACAGATTTCGGCAGGACACAACAAACAGGGATTGAGGCAAACATCAGGAGGGGAATGAATGTCAGCGAGTCAATGCTGAGCAAACAAATAAATGTAAATAATGTGGAATTACGAAAATATTAAATGAAAATTAGTTGGGTAAGTTCCCTTCCCCGCACGCTCCCTTCTGAAATCCCTCTGGAAATGTCGGTGAAATGTGGCCGAACTGAGGGAATTCTCGGCGGGCTTAGGGCCACTTATCCCTGTCGCAGCTGGATTCGGGACACAGTTGGCAGGACACTAATAAGCAGCCAGTCAATCGGGCCAACTGGCCGAGCTTTGCCATTTTCCGGACCACCTTCTTATCTATAAATGGCCATAAGCCACGGCCCGAAATGCTTGTCCTTTTTGTGTCCTTTTTTCTCGGACACTTACTTTTTCTGGTTAGCTCGCCTCTGCCACTTGGTCTATCATTAAGACCCGAATTTCAACACATTTGTGCGCTTAATCCCTTAAGGCTCTTTAAACTTTACACACTTTTCAGACGTCCGGCCACCTTCCTGTCCCGAAAAAAGGACACAAATTGTGCTCTGCTCTGCCTGGCAAAAAAATCAAAGTAAATCCTTTTTTCCCGCAGACGTCGGAAATAAAAAATTCTAGTGGAAAGGTTGAAACATCAAGACTAAAAGGCGCCAGCATTATGATGGGTCTTGGGTTTTAATTGAGTGTGTGGCCAGAAAAGGAGTGGAATGAACCCTGGAAAGGATGCTAAAACAATTTGCAACGTGCGTGTGTGTGTGTGTGTTGTGCCCAATTAGATTGCAGCAGCGGTCACTTGAAGGACAGGCCAAAGTTTCAGCCGACTGTCCGAAACTTTTCCATTCCCGCCCCAAGTATGAGTAATTGAATCCCAATTCCCCCATTCCCCTCATCAGGATATGCTAATTATCAGCTTAAGCGCATTTTTCAATTAGGGCTGCCAAAGTTTCGCCTCCGTCAACAAATTAAATTAATTAATACGCAAAACAATTGCGGACTTAAGATTGCACAGACTGCACAGTGGGAAATAAGGATATTTATTATAGAAAATGTATACTCTATAGCTGTGGTACCACTTCGTTTTATTTCTTACTCACACAAGTGATCTCCTGCTGTATAGGAAAAAATGTCCTTCTCCTCCCTGTTATATGGTGCAACGAAACTAATATCAAGAGAATTAGGTCGACAAATAAAATTAGTTCTGCTTGTAATAGGATCTGATTATGTGTGTTCTTTGTACTGGAGACACCACTAAACGGAAGCGCACTAAATCGGAAATGAAAGAAATGCCGCTTCGACTGTGTCATAATTGCAGCACCATTCGCCACGCCATCGTGCCGCATCCTCACACATCCCCGACTCGTCCTGGCTGTGGCGCTTCGTAATAGGAGCCTTAATTCACGCCGCAGCATGCCTAATTATAAAATTAGTTATGGCCTGGCAGGCAAGCGGTGCTCGTCGCAAGTCAATTAAACAAATAACTGGCAAGGATTCCTTTCCCCAGGCGCAATATCCACCGTCCCACCATCTCACCCCGCCAGCAATTGATTTATCAGTCGACTATTTGGCGTGCAAACAGAGCGAAAGCCCGTAAAATGATCCATCCATCCGGCGGAAGCCTCCGGGCACGGGGCTCTTATATTGTTGACAGCTCGTCAGCTAATTACACGCCAGAATGACTTTAATAACTTTGCAGGCGAGACTCGGGACTCGAGGCTCGACTTCGCTGTATCTACACAGATATTGTTATTATCAACACTTCGGAGGGCTAAACATTTTAATTAACTGGCAGGCAGGCTGCAGGCAGTCCTGGCTCGGTTTCGTCTCCTTTCCCTGGAACTTTATGACTACTTAACCGCTGCTCATTTCACACTTGCCTCCAAGATGAGGAGCCATCGCATCCCATCCCATCCCATCCCCCATAATCGATTTCAGCTTTCATCGCAAAGTGGCAAACAATGTTTCATAATTTTAACGCTTTGCCTGGCGGCAGTGCTTCCTGTTCCAGGAGTCTTCAGTTTCCATGCCCCATGCCCCCGAATAATGTTGCAGCCGAAACACCGTTTTTTCTTGCAATTTATGACGCATAAATAAACTGAATTTCAAACTAGAAGCGTCATCTATGCGAGTAGCAGCGGCAGCAGCCGGGCCAAACAGCAAAAAAAGTGCTCAAACTCATTAATTTAAACGAGATTTGACGTGCGCTTTGATAAAGCCGCAATTTATATTCGCCAACGCGGCCAAAAGGGGTTGCTGGCCCAAAGGAAAGAGGGGCAGAAGATGGGGCTGGCCGGCGGAGTTGGGAGAGGGGCCAGCCAGCGATTGCTGGGTTTAGTTTACGAGAACAATGGCCGGTTTAGTGACACGGCCAGAACCGAAAAAAATATGATTCTATATGCAAAGCTCAATTACTGCACTGGGAGAAGGTATGCCTACATATTATAATCTTAAGAGTTTTTAAATTAAACAACTATTTATATCCCTAACTTGTTTTCTTAAATCTATAAAGTAAAAAAATTGAATAAGAGTTATAAGAATCGATAGATTTCGTATTTAATATTGGATTTCAGCTTAAGTTTCCTATTATTCATTTATATGGAATTGGAATTGGTTTCGTCTATTTATACTAGGAAAATTATTATATAAGCCCTTGAAAATTCTTTAGTAAGTGACTGGGATATAAATGGCCTTGTTTATTAATAAATTATATTTTTACATGTAGAACTTTGATCAAAATTCGACCAAAACATTTACATTAATTTCCTAAAGAAGCTTTAGGTTAATCTTCATATCACGTAAAATTAATTTGGAATAGCCTTAAGAAATTAGCTTCTACAAAATATGATGCATAATTTAGCTTGTTAAGTTGTTTAACGCTCCCACTAATTCGCTTTATTCTTTTCAGTGTACTCGGCACTGTCAAAGGCGAAAAAAAGAGCTTTCCACTTATGGCCATAACAAAAGGCCAAGTTACCAACTGTGAGCGGAATAGCTGGTCAGCGCCATTTTCGGCGGCAGCGCACTCCATTTGCAAAAGCAATTAATATTCTTTTTGTTTTTGCTCCTTTGGCCGGCCATTGCCCAATGGCACATAAATTTCAACAAACTTGTCCTGGCCCTGTTAGCGTCTCGCAATTGAGTCAAGGCGCCCGTCCTCGAAGGGAGTGCAATGGAGAGTCCTTCTCCTTGCCCGCTGGTAAACCAACAATTTGCATGCATTTAAATGATGGGGCGACAGTGGCGGTGCCGGCCCGACTGAAGCGAAGCTAAACCGGTGTGCTGTGGCCAAAAACTAAATAAATATTTACGCACATGTGGCCAAAAAATGTGAAATAGACACAGCAGCCGGGCTGGGCAGGAGGAGCAGCAGCCAACAACGAAAAATGCCAATTTCCAAAGCAAACAAACCAAAGCCAAAAGCAATCAGTGCGAGCCGAGTCGAGTCGAACGGGTAAAAGTGGAAATCAATTTGTCAAATCGAACAATTGAAATGGGCACGAAAGGATTACACATGCGACCAGGACGGGCTCTCCGCTCCTCTGCATTTCGAGAGCCTGTCTATATAAATCAAAATATTTCCGAAAGCACCGTAAACAAATTTGTTTCGAGAGCGGCAGCCCCCCGCTCTCGTCAAAGGGTTTCCCATATTCGCAGATCCGAGTCCTTTGTTGGCGATTTGCTTCACAATTCGTTGCATTCGCCATTAGCTGCGCCAATTAGAATAGTGCCAGCCGAGTTGAGAAATTTGAATTCTGCCACATCATTTAATTTTAAATAATTTAACAACAGCGCGCTTGCTGCAACACCCTTGTCCCTGGAAATTTTTAAATTATTGCGCTGCCCTGCCAGCGGCTCGGCACGTCATTTATTGCAGTGCCCACCCCGAAGGACTCACCCGAATCCATCGACCCCTCATCCTCATCCGCGTTTCAGGCGATCCTATGCGATCCGTGTAACACGCGAATTTAAATAATCTTTTGTTGCTGCCTTGCAGCCAAATGATAAATTATTAAATTAGCTGTGGCAGCAGTTTTGCATGTACCACTGGGTGGTGGTTCTCGGGCTCTCTGGATTGGGAAAGCACTCCAGCGCAGTGATTTGTGAGGGCCTGCACTTAGGGAGCTAGCTGCCTTTCGCCTTCGGGTAGTTAAATTGAATTGTCTGGGGACAAGTTTCTAATAGAGTCGAAGGCAGTTGAGAATTGCCCGAGTCTGTGTTGTCGCCCCCAGAACATTTTATTTTAAATTGCCGGGCTGGTTTCTGCTAATTTGCCTTTTACGTTGAACGACCCAAGCTACACTGAGCCGAATGGAGGGAGAGACTTTGTTTTACACTTTGTTTGCATACCTAAGTGGGTGCTACGAGGCCGATGCACAGCCACAAAATGTGAGTAGTTAAGTGAGAAATATAAAAGTATAATAAAAAGGAATTAGTTATTAGAATTTTATGAAATTAAATAGGTACTGGTGAGGACCTTAAAAGCGGTCATATTCCAAGGTTGAATTCAGTCTTTTTCGTCATCATCAGCCGACACGTTCTAGCCAAGTCTCTCTGTCTGCCTTTGTCTAAATTTGGGGAACTATAGGAACTATAAAGAAAGCCTTTGTAGAAATGTTTATTTATTTTTAATTTAACTTGCATTGTTTAAACCTTTAAAGTTTTGAATGAGACAGAAGTATAAGACGAATTATAGTAGTATATAAAATATAAATAAATATCTTAGAATTTCCTTTATTCATTCTATTATTTCTCCCTTAAATTTTCTCCGTGTGCACCCATTTTTAGGTCCCCTGAACACTTGCTCCCATTTACCATGCCGGCAGGACAATTTACAATGTGTTTTGTTCATTATAGAACTATTCCCGTTGACCTCTTCGGGCCGCCCTAAAAACAGCTCAAGGCGCAAATCAACGCACTCGAATGTGGCCTCCTGTCGCCTATGGCCCTTGGGCTTCGTCCTTTTCCTGCTCCTGTTCTTGTGTTCCTGGCCACACGAAGTTTTTGGGAACAAGGGTTGCTGAACGAGCGAGAGTTAGAGGGGTCCTGGTACCCCCGACTGGGATGCTGTGGCTTGGCCGCTGTTGAACCTTTTTTTGTGACGCCTGTCTGCCTCCGGGGGTTGGCTAATGAATAGTTCCTGTTGTCGGATCGACCAATTTTCGAACACATTTGTTGTGAATTACGTTGTTTGTGCGAGTGTCGACTTGATTCCCTTTAATTGATGTCAATATGCAGGGATTTTTCACCCTGTGCCCGCCTGTGGCGAGAAGGAGCCGGGTAAACAATTTTGTGGATTGCATTTTGGTTGTTTACAAATATTTACACTTTTTATGCACACACATATTTATCTGATAAGGGCACATGGCGCATTTTTTATCGGAGCACTTGAGCCGAATATGCAAAAGTATTTGCGCATATTAAAAACTAATTTCCAAAGTCAACATGCCAATAAGAACAACAAAGTCCCCGGCCCGCAGGAGGGTGGCTCCACCCGGAATGGCAGGTACTCAAGACGCACCCCTTTTTGATGGCAGCCAAGGGCGATGGCAAGTCAGTGGGTGGCAGGATGGCAGGAGTAGGTGGAGGTGTAGGAGGCGGAGACTGCACCCACAAATTAAGGAAAAGGCACTCGATGCCAGTGACTGACTCCCCGCCTTGGCAGGAACATCACGAACGACCAGCAATAATTTAGAAAATATGCTTAGGCGAGTTTTAAGGGTTGCTGGCTCGCTCGGCGGCGAACCAACCAAAATGCGGGCATCCCTTGGAGGATGCCGGGATCCAGGAGTCCGCAGGTCCTGGGGGTGTGGCTGTGGGTTGTGGCTGCTCAAACAAAAGCCAAAAGTTATGCCGAAAATGATATTTTTCATTATTAAACACAATAATGTGGTTATTATTTTTATGATTGCGGCGGCCCGCTCCTTTCCGCCGCTCCTGGCCAATTCCTTGGGGAAGGAGCTGCATTCATTCGGTTAGTTTGTTTATGTTGGGCTTGTGGTCTTTGGGGATTTGGGCACGCTTAATTTTAAGTGCCTCGTCGAAATGGCAGGCAGGCGGGTTGGCGGGCTGGCGGGCAGCCAGGAGATGCCGAAAAGCGCAGCGTGTAATGAAATATTATTGCTTGACCAGGAACAGGAACAGGAGCAGGAACAGGAACAAGAGCGGTATGCTCTCCTGTTTGCCCGGCGGATGGGCGAAACAAAGAAAAACATTTGCGCCAAATGGTTTTTCTGGTAATTAAAGAGGGGACCCGCCCCGGCATGATGCTCTCCTCATAAGACGGAACAAGGCTGTTCTATTTTAAAACAGTGCCCCCGAAAATCTCAGCACGCTCCCCGGAATTATCATCGAAGAATTATGATCCATGGCAGCCGCCGGATTTGGTTTCTCACGCCTTGAGCCAGCGCTTCTTCTAATAAGGCAATTAATCAATATAATTACCAGTGATTAATCATAAGTCCGCCAGACTCGGCCCCGATGACAGTTTTCCAGCGTTTAGCTCAAACTTAAAAAACTACTATTTCGGAATCGGAGGCAAATAAATCAATAGCAGCCAGGATATGCTCACTGAGCTGAGTAGCTCGGCATCCGAGAAAAAATCCATCAAATCCAGCCCATCCCCATCCCCGAAACGACAAAGCCACAAGACAGGGGCAGGGGCAGAGGCATCCCATTGAAGAGCTCTCTTTTCGACTGCTTAAAAATTAAACAATCTTTGAAGGCTGCTGCTGCGAGGACACCCTTTCAGTGGCTGTCATGCTTTAGGGATATGCTTAGCATCTCATTGACCCGTGGCAGCCGCAGCAGGAGGAGAAAGGAGCTAATCAGTTTAAAACGCTGTCACCCCGTCCTCGCCCTCCTTTCGCTCCCTGCGAGTCCGATCTCCTTTTGCCCGTGGAAATGTGGAAGTGGGTCTCCGGGAAGAGTGTGTGGGTTGCGGCACATTTTAATTTGTAATACGAGTCGAAATTGGGTGTAACTTAGACACGCTGCCATGCGATTCGAGTGTGGATTACACCCAGCTATGGCCGAATAGCTCCCAGCTTAGATGCCGACGTGACGCGTTGAAAGTGCCACCTGGAACTGAGTATTCGGAGTCAGACTCTGGGGCGGATCAAACCACAGACACATGTGTGAAAGTGTGACTAAAGCCGTGGCCTGAGAAAATCCCGATGGAAGTCCAAGGTGAAAGAGGAGTACCTCGTATGGCTTTGGGTTGGATAAAGCAGTCCTTATTTGTTTTTTTTTATACTCTAATTTTTTTACATATTAAAATTAAAAATAACAATAACTTGGCCAAAACTGCCTTAATTTACAATCGGAAGGTCTTTCTCTGTTAGATTTTATTTTCTCCATTAATCTGCATACCAACTTTAAAAATAAAACAAAATAAAATTTCACTCAATTCTCACTCAACTCTCCAGAAGACCTCAAGTTTGCGGATATCTGGGTCCTTAAATTGGCATTTTTATATCCTAAATTTTGGATAAATCAGAATTCAGAATAACCATAACTTGGCCAAACCAGCTTTGAAAACAGCGTTTCGGAATATATATGGCATTTGGCTGTCATTCCATTTTTGGCAAAATTATGCTCTTCAGAAGACATCAAATGCGGATTTTTGGGTCCTTAAATCGGCATTTTTATATCCTAATTTTTGATAAAATCATTTTTAAGGCAATATTTTATTATTAAATAATTAAGATTTTAGCGGCGATTCCGAATATAAACGGCATTTGGCTGTCATTCCATTTTTGGTCAAATTATGCTCTTCAGAAGACATCAAATGCGGATTTTTGGGTCCTTAAATCGG
>VNKC01002873.1:0-20366 GCA_008042775.1 Drosophila pectinifera
GAGAATGCTTATATATTTATATATTTATTTATATACTTAAAGGAGAATATTTATAAATTTATATATTTAAAGAAGAATATATATATATATTTATATAATTATAATAATATATTTATTAATATATTTCATAGATTTATAATATATTTTAGGAAGAATAGAAGATAAACAAGACTTTTGTAGTAGGAAACCTTGGTTGCTAATTTATGTTTTATTTGCGATTCAAGCAGACTGTTTACTTCCATTTCCTATTAATGAATAATAAATAAACAAAGTGCTATGCCTAAAAAATATATACTATTGTATATATATATTATATATACTATTCTTGTGCCAACTTTGCAGGGAACCCTGGTCTAGTCATATTTCTCGAGTTTATTTTACGGGTCACAGGGTATATGTGTATGCAGGATTCGTTAGACCAACATAAGCGCACTCTGGCGCACACACACACACACAGCACACTAAGCACATTGAGCACACTAAGCACACACACACACACACACACAGGCACGCACACACTCAAGCTGGGAGAGAGACATGGGCCCATGTGAAGTGTTTGCCTCACATTACATGGCTGCTAGTGCCTAATGATGTAGCAACAAATTTAATAAACATATTAAGTGTTGATGTTTTTGTAATCGCACAGGGCAACGCCAGATGTTACTCCACTTCCAGCTCCCCTCTCTCTCTCTCTGTGCATTTTTACAACACACACACATACACACACACAGAGAGCCCTATGTATATGCTTTGGCATCCATTTTGCCGTTAGTCAAAAGCTGCTTATTTCCGTTCTGATTCTGTTGTTGTTTCCGTTTCTGCTCCAGTGTTTGCTCCGCTTGCAGCGCACTCGAGAGCCACACTATTTGTCACATCAATTAAGGGGAATGAACATTAAAATTAATTTAAATGCGTATATTAAATGGATTGCTTCCTAATGAACCGCTTAAACTACGCCTAAATTTAGTGGCTGTCGCTCTAATTTAAATTGCCACAATTAATGGTCGTTTTAGCGGCTGAATTTTGGCTTTTTGGCCTTGTTAGAGATTTGTGAAATTGTCATATATGTGAGAGATTGAGTGTCGACCTTAAACACCCCTTTTGGGTCAACTTCTAGCAGTAGTTTCTCCCCGTGTACTGCCTGATGCCAAGTCGTTGGATCATAGACTTCATCGCGTTGTTCATTTATATTCATATTTCCATATGTCTGAGTCGGTGCATCTGTCAGTGGCTCTCTGCTAGAGTGTGTGTGTGTGTGTAAAGTATCTTTGCCACGCCCTCTGTGCCAGCCCGCCCCCCTTCGCTGCGAGAGACCGGAGCGCATTCCTCGCTGACGTCGTTCCGTATGTATTTTATTCGTCGACGCAGTTATTTGCTTTAATACACTCAATAGACTTAACACATTTTCCACGCCCGCCCAGCACCCACTGTGTGTGTGTGTGTGTTTTTGCAGTTTTCAGCAATAAATTTTGCATTTAGCTGGCTCTGCCAGAGACACCCAGCCAGCCAAGGGAAAGGAGCTGATAAAATAAAAGGAATTGGCTGAAAAAAGAATATTTCAGGCACAGTGCCTTGAATATTATCTCAAGATAAATATAGAGTAATACCTGCTTATTAACAGGGACTCTGGGTAATAAAAACAGGTATATTGATGAGTATTAAATGCTGTTTAAGTAGGTTTAAGCTGCCTTGAGTAGCATTTATTATTCAGGGCCACTGTGCAGTAGCCTGACTGTAATGGCAACTGTGACAGTGATTGTGACTTCGTCCTGTGACTGGTGCAAATTATTATCTTAATATAATATAATATATAATATTGATATTATCTCAAGATAAATATAGAGTAATACCTGCTTATTAACGGGGACTCTGGGCAATAAAAACAGGTATATTGATGATTATTAAATGCTGTTTAAGTAGGTTTAAGCTGTTTTGAGTAGCATTTATTATTCAGGGCCACTGTGCAGGAGCCTGACTGTAATGGCAACTGTGACAGTGATTGTGACTTCGTCCTGTGACTGGTGCAAATTATTATCTTAATATAATATAATATATAATATTGATATTATCTCAAGATAAATATAGAGTAATACCTGCTTATTAACGGGGACTCTGGGCAATAAAAACAGGTATATTGATGATTATTAAATGCTGTTTAAGTAGGTTTAAGCTGTTTTGAGTAGCATTTATTATTCAGGGCCACTGTGCAGGAGCCTGACTGTAATGGCAACTGTGACAGTGATTGTGACTTCGTCCTGTGACTGGTGCAAATTATTATCTTAATATAATATAATATATAATATTGATATTATCTCAAGATAAATATAGAGTAATACCTGCTTATTAACGGGGACTCTGGGCAATAAAAACAGGTATATTGATGATTATTAAATGCTGTTTAAGTAGGTTTAAGCTGTTTTGAGTAGCATTTATTATTCAGGGCCACTGTGCAGGAGCCTGACTGTAATGGCAACTGTGACAGTGATTGTGACTTCGTCCTGTGACTGGTGCAAATTATTATCTTAATATAATATAATATATAATATTGATATTATCTCAAGATAAATATAGAGTAATACCTGCTTATTAAGGGGGACTCTGGGTAATAAAAACAGGTATATTGATGATTATTAAATGTATTAAAAGTAGGTTATTGCCTTGAGTAGCATTTATTATTCAGGGTCACTGTGCAGGAGCCTGGCTGTAATGGCAACTGTGACTATGATTGTGACTTCGTCCTGTGACTGGTGCATATTATTATCTTAATATAATATAATATATAATATTAATATTATCTCAAGATAAATATGGAGTAATACCTGCTTATTAACGGGGACTCTGGGTAATAAAAACAGGTATATTGATGAGTATTAAATGCTGTTTAAGTAACCTTAAGCTGTTTTGAGTAGCATTTATTATTCAAGGCCACTGTGCAGGAGCCTGACTGTAATGGCAACTGTGACTGTGATTGTGACTTCGTCCTGTGATTGGTGCTTATTATTATCTTAATATAATATAATATATAATATTAATATTATCTTAAGATAAATATAGAGTAATACCTGCTTATTAACGGGTACTCTGGGCAATAAAAACAGGTATATTGATGATTATTAAATGCTGTTTAAGTAACTTCCTTGAGTACTATTTATTATTCAGGGCCACTGTGCAGGAGCCTGACTGTAATGGCAACTGTGACTGTGATTGTGACTTCGTCCTGTGACTGGTGCATATTTATAGTTTTGTATTGTCTGCCAGCCAACCGAGAAATGACTAAAACTGCCTTTTGAGCGCCACTTGGAGCGGTGGAACGGGTGGATTTTGGTTGCAAGTCTCCAGGCAAAGAAACTGTTAGCAGGCGGAGTCCAGGCAGAATGTAACTAAGTATATAATAATTTACAGTTTGCATTAAAATTTTCGTTTGCCATCTGAGACTCAGACTCAGACTGAGAGCCTCCCCGCTCCCAGCTGCAGTTAGAGAGTACATAATTTTGCCATGACTTACTAATTGCTGGAAGCTGCCGCTTGTTGCTCAACTGCAACTTTTACAATTACGATTTGTATTGAATAAATTAAGCGCTGGAAGGGAGCGGAGTGGAGTGGGTCTCCGCCAAGTCTTAATAAGTACACATTAAGCCTTCGAATTGCTTTGAAGTTGGGCAAATACGAGAAGGCCATCCATGATTGAGTGAGCAAATAGCCAAACACTGATTAGCGCCCATTGAATGGCCCGACCCGGGGCTTTATTTTCATTCGTACTTAAAGTAATCACAATTTTCCTTAGAGCCCCCCCTTAAGCCAGGCCATATTCAATAATATTTCAAATTAAATGATGGTGTTCATTTAAGGAAGTAGAAACCAAACAATGTGCGAATTCCATAAATTCAATTGAAAACTCGGAATGCTGGCAACTCAGCGTTTAATTTGGCACATTCAAAGGCTTCCTTAATTGCAATTACTTTGTGAGATATGCACTAGACTGTAATTAAGGCTGCCAGCAGGTAAGAGATATTTATTTTGCAACAAAGATATGCAAGACTTAATATACTATATATAAATAGCTGCAGAGCTACTCAAGCTTAAGAACTTGTTGAAGGAATGTTATGTTGCAGACTTTAAGCAATTACCTTATTAAAACCCTTATTAAAAAAATGTACCAAAAAACCCCGTCAGCATTTGGGAGCATCCTTTTCAATGGCTTTAAGGCTGCATATGAAAGTGCGCTTGTTGTTAAGCGGCAAAGGCAACTATAGGAAATTGTCCATAATTAAGGCCACATTAGTGCGCATTTACCATAAACATTTTAAAGCGCCCGTTTCAGCGTCTTTTGCCTCATTTTTCCCGTTTCATGGGGGAGATTACGAGGAATCCATGGCAACGGAATTGTTCAAGCACAGCCAAAGAGGGGGGGAGGAGGAGGCGGAACCTGGCAAAAGGATACAGGATATACCGCCAGTGGTATCAGGACTCTGGGCACAATTCCGTATGCCACATTTTTGCATTCCGCAAGGCCAAGTGAAAAGTGGATGTATGCCACTACTTTCGCCATAATTTGCAATTAGCAGGGGAAGCCTGGCACTTAAAAGCGCCAGAGAAGGTCCTGGGGCAGGAGAAAGTACACAGAAAAATTAGACAAGTGACAGGTCACTTGACAAAACATGTTATCGATGTTGTATCTATGAAAGAAATGATCGATAAATGCAGAAAAATATGAGGTTGCTCCAAAACAATCGGTAGAATGTCTGTCAGAGAGAGCTCCTCGAGGACCCTGACTGGCCAACCCTGACTTAGGACTGCTATATCTATTGGAAATCTAGATTATAGTTAGAAATCTTTTTGGGGTCTAAGTATTTTATTTTCCCCTTGATTTCTATTTTATTTATGTTATATTTTTTATTATATTAGTTGTTTATTTCCGGTTTCCAGAGGGTCTTAGGGCAGGAGAGAGTACACAGAAAAGGAGACAAGTGACAGGTCACTTGATACAAAATGTTATCGATCTGTGAAACAAATTATCGATAAATGCCAATAAATATGTGGTTGCTCTCAAAGAATCGATAGACTGTCTGTCAGAAAGAGCTCCTCGCGGACCCTGACTGGCCAGCCCTGACTATTGGAAATCTTGATTATAGTTAGGAATCTTTTTGGGGCCTAAGTAGACCTGTTCATTTTATTTTCCACTTGATTTCTTCTTTATTTATGTAATATTTATATTTATAATGGTTTTTTATTTCTGGTTTCTATTGCATTTAGTTCAAAACAAGTGCTGATCATTGCTGATAGTGGATATAAAGTAGGCAACAATAAGTAAGCCGAGGCGAGGTGAACTCTTGGCAAGCACATGCCCGGGAAATTTGTTGTGCGAAAAAGTAGATCCAAACTAGATTTTCCACCCGTCAACCCCATCACGAGTCTCAAGTTCCAGCTCGTGTTGCAAAATTTCAATTTTGGTCTGGCGCAGCACATAAATAAAATCAGTTTTATTATTTTCCGTGGCGCAAACAACGGAAAAGATGGCCATATAGATAGAGCTGCCAAGTGTGCGACACAGACAACACCACACTGGGCCCCCCCCCCCCGGGGGTGGAAAATTGGGAAATTCGGTTGGCTGAAGAGGACAGTGGGCGTGGCCGTGGCTGGGGGCTGTGGGGCCTGGCTGCCTTGTAAATTGCAGACTGTCGAAGAAGCCACAATGCAACCTGAAGTTGCAATTAGCAATAAAACATGGCAGCCCCGAACAAAAGATGCATCTCTCGGGCACTGGGAGAAAAGTCTAGCTATATATATAAATTTCTATTTTGATTTTAACATTCATTGACATTTCTACTTTTATTTCCCATAAACAACTATTAAAAGTTCAACGAAAAATGAAGGAACGGGTATTTTATGATCGTGGTAACTTATATTTATAATTTGATATATTTTTAATATTCTTATTATATTTATTTATATATAAATATTTATATTTAAATTATATATATATCATTTTGTTTTCATAATTCAACATTAATTGACATTCCTACTTTTATTTTCCATAAAAACTATCAAAGTATAATAAAATTGAAGGAACTGATATTTTATGATCATGGTAACTTATATTAATGCTTCATTTAATTTATTTTATTTTTATTATATTTATTAAGATATAAATAAACATTTTCTAGTAATAAAAAAATGCATACTAATAGGAATAATCATATATAAATAAATATTAAATAAATAATGCATTTGTTTAGCAGTTTTTTTCAGAGTGTGCTCTCCACCAGCGAGCTAAGCTCATTACCAGCTAAAGCCCCCAATTGGGTAGGAATGCAGGTAGTTGCCAGGGCTGTGAAGTTAATAAAACTCGAAATATCTAATTGATAGTACATGCGGGGGGGCAGATGAGGATATGGAGGAGGATACAGAGACGAAGGGGGTTCAAGGGAAAACTGCTCGAAGCCATAATCATCAATTATGCATTTATCGGGCGAAGGGCCATTGGCAAAGTTGGCCAACATGCCGCTATATTCCGCTCTATTACCGAATTTTCGGTTGTGGTAATTTTTAATTAAGGACATGCCTTTATAGGAGTGAAATTTTGACCACCAGGCCGACAGTTAATAATCCGCAGATCAAATACTGAAATTGGATGCTTCAAAATTCGATGACATATCCTGACAGCTTAATTTTGGCAAAGCAGAAAACATATTTTCTAAAATAGAAGGGTTCCGAGTTAAGTTGCACAAAAAAAAGGAAAAAAGTGGGTATATTTGTAGACCAAATTAAAGTTCTCTAATCGGTTTTAATTTATTTAATTTGCTTTAATTTGAGAGCCTTCATTTATGTGTAATTCTTTAAATATACATTTTTTAAATATTATCTGTGATGTGTGACTTGAAATTGAATTTGTGGCTGCTTTTTTTAAACCGGAAATATATGTAAATTTGGGGAACGGCAACCGGAAGTCGAAGACAATGAGGAAGTCAAGCTCAACTAACTGAGCCGAGCTGCCTGACAGACACGACGCCGATTAATTTGCAACATCATCTGCGAAGGCAACTTTCCGCGCTCCGCTTCCGTTGCGGCGGCGACAAATTCCGAAATTGTTAGATTAAAATGAAAATACCTGACAATTGGATTGCGCACCGGCAATTTGTGAGCTGGCAAAATGCAAAACGCCCCGCCCCTGACACACATAAGCCCGGCACCTGCCTCGGGCCACCTCCAGCTCCACCTCCCTCCTCGATGCCCTTTTAATTTTGAGTCGGGCGCAGAGTGATTTAAAATTAAATCAGATATGCCACCGCTCCCTCCGCCCCCATTTTAACCCCTCCATAAATGCCCCAAGGGCCCGTCAAATAGAGGGCACGTCGAACCGCAAGCGGAACCAAAGTGAAGGCGCACCAGGCAAAGTAAAGTGCAGGAAAAAATAGGTTATATAGTGATCTAGGCTGTAAGATATCTCGTACTGCCTGGGAAAATAATTCAAATTGATTTTAATCTATATATTTAGCTTCTCTATAGCCACTAAGCAATTAATTATAATTTTTAAATAATGAAATGCCCAAGAAAATAATTTAAATTGATTTTAATCTACAACTTAGCTTGAAGCTACTAATTAATATATTTAAATAATTAAATACCAAAGAAAATAACTTAAATTGATTTTAATCTATTTACTTAGCTTGTAGAAGCCACTAAGCTTTTAATTAATATATTTAAATAATTAAATGCCCAAGAAAATAATTTAAATTGATTTTAATCTATATACTTAGCTTTTAGAAGCCACCAAGCAATTAATTATAATTGTTAAATATTTAAATGCCCATGAAAATAATTTAAATTGATTTTAATCTATATATTTAGCTTGTAGAAGTCAATAAGCTATTAATTATAATATTTAAATAATTAAATGCCCAAGAAAATAATTTAAATGGATTTTAATCTATATACTTAGCTTGTAGAAGCCAATAAGCTAGTAATCATAGTATTTAAATAATTAAATGTCCAAGAAAATAATTAAAATTGATTTAAATCTATTTACTTAGCTTGTAGAAGCCACCAAGTAATTAATTATAATATTTAAATAATTAAACAAGCTTGTGATCAAAGAGAACAAAGAGTGCAACTAAAGAAAACCTCTCATTGGCTGCTGATCCTGTTTGGCTGATCCTGTATCAGGCAAAGCATGGAAGAGGGAGCAAGACCGGGTAATATTTTTTGGGAAACGCTCAATAGTACTAAGCCAACAGAAAGCTTGATCGTCTCTCCCCTCGATTCTGTTCGAATATAGTCACACCTTAAGGAGTCAGAGATAAAATCAATATACCCTGATATTCCTCAAATTATACCCAGCGAAATCCGAACACGAACGGAACTCCATCACCAAAGGCGTACAACCGCCTTCCCCTGGCTTGGCCGCCTTCAGTGCGTGCTTAGTGGGTGAGATGAGAACGCGAAATGAAAATCTGCAGGCAAACTGTCAATTTGCAGCGAAAATTTGATTAGGGTTGACTGCATTTTCACTCAGATTTCCACCAGACAAGGAGGCTGGGCCGCACCTGGCAGCGGGAGAGTAGAGGATGCGATTGCGAGGAGGCAGGGAAAACAATTCGCGGAAGGAGCTCCTCTGAAGGTGCAATAAAATTGAGTTTAAGCTTAAATAGATGTGCTCCCGAGGAGGCCTTTAAAATACAAAGATAAAAATAAAATCAGAAAAAGAACCATTAGGATAAATGCTCAAAGAAGCTATACATAATGTAAATATACTAATAATAACTCTATCTCTATTCTACTCTCAATTCTCCTTTCTAAGGAAAGCCAGAAGTTAAGTTTCAGAATAATTCGGTAAGCACAGTATCAGACATAAGCTTATACTGTTCGCAAAAGGGAAGTAGGAAAAGGACACTTAACAGGAGGACTCACATCCTGGCCAGAAGGTAGACAGAGCAGGGTTAGGGGCTGAGCATTGTTACCAACTTAGATTAAAAGTGATAGCCAGGCAAACGCTCCCGGCAGCGGCAGCAATTGAGAAAGCAATCGCATCGGGGGAAAAAAAGGCGCACAGGAGCCGGGAAACTTAGGGAAATGGGAAAAATCAGAAAGCAGAAATACAAAGCAAAATAAAAGCAAATTTATAATTGAAATCAGTGTCGCGACAGCGAAGAAAAATCTGAAGCAACACGCCCAACAAGGACGATTCAGGATGACACTTAAGCGGCAAACCCGAAGAAGAGCCAAGTGCAAGATGCAGAAATTAAAAAATAAAAAAAAGGAAAAGTGAATGGAGAAAGGAGAGAGGAGAAAGGAGAAAGGAGAAAGGAGGGAAAAAAATAACAGCAGAGGCAAATAGAGAGAGCAAGGAGCGCACACAAATTAGCTAATGTTGAATAAAGGAAAAGCCAAAGTCAAAACCAATTCCATTGCCTCAACTTCTCCCAAGTTTCCGCACAGAGAGAGAGAGAGGGAGATTAATTCCATCTCGCTCGCTCACTCTCCCTGAGTCCCCCGTTCCCCCGGCCATCCGCAATTGGGTCAGCTAACATTTGGAGCAAATGGCCAACTGGCCAAATGGCCAAATGCGACGGGCCGTGACAGCAGCATGAAAAGTGCTTTAAACAAGCATTCGGCGGAGATCTCCTTAAATTTGATCAGGACACACAGGACGCACTTAAGTGCGAGAAGTCATACACAGAGGTCAGGGAGTAGGGGAAGGGAGTCCTTCAGAAACTCACAAATCCTGAAAGGCGTTTAAATCACACTTCCTTCTTGACACAAACACGTGAGATATCTCCTTAACATGGGTCTTAAGTCGTTTGAATCATTATTAAAGCTATAAATAACCTTTAACCACAAGTTAAATAAACAAATAAACTAGTTTTCAAGGCTAAAAATGCATAATACTCTTATAAAATTGCTTGAAATATGCTAGAGGTAGCACAGGTTAACTTAATAAATAACAAAGAAATAATGGGACAATACCTTTTTAAAATTGATGAAATCATGCTAATGATAGCATTTAACCAAAGGTTAAAACCAATTAAAAAATTAGCAGACTCATGAACAATTTTTAATACTTATTTTCCAGTATTTCGGTAGTGATAATTATTAAAAAGAATTTAATAATAATTGACCGAGGTTTAAATAAATAATTATATTGGTATTCACAGGCAAAAATGTATAATACTTCTCCTGGGGCTTTTTTAGTTTGTGTTTCCTCATAATTATTTAGATAGGATTAGTTGGTATTTTCTAATTATATGCATATTGTACCAACAGCTTAAAAACTTAATTTAATTTAAATAAAATCAAGCACTTTAGGGAACTAATTAATATATTTCTATAATATCCCCTCATTTAACTTATGTTTCTCCGAAGGTCCTTCAGCTGGATTTACCAACTGACAAGGCCAAGCTGCCAAGCTACTCGATGCGATTTCCCCAAATTGATTGTCCTTCGTGCTGACGCTTTTTCAGGTGCAGGCAGGAGGTGAGACAATTATTTACAAAGAGTCGGCTCCCATTTGTGACTGACACAGTAGATCCCCGTCCTCCTCCGGCTCTGTCCCTTTTTGCACGGACTCAAAAGCAGAGGCAACCGGCTATTTGTTAGCATTTTGCAGTCATTACACAATCCCCCAGTAGTTAGTTGGCCCAGCAGGCAGCCGCATAGCCCTTAATTAATGGCCACTTTTGGGAACAGTTGGCAGTTTCTAATTTCAAATAAATAAACGCAATCCCCCACTGGCCGGGCTCTCTCTCCTTCTCCCTCTCCCTCTCGGCCTGCAATTTGATTTGGCCTCAAAATCCATCGAATCGTATGACATTTTATTTATACTATTTATTTTGCTGATCTGTGAAGCATTTTTGTTTGCCGCCTGGATTTTTCCACGTCGAAATTATTCAATTTTAGGTAAGGGAAATAGAAAGCAGTTACAGGAAAAGGTAGCGATTCTTTGGATTCTCTGCAGATAAACAGTTGAGCTTGCCTTGAATATTTTAAGTATTTATTCGGGCTGTATAATTAATAATGATTTAGTTACCAATTTAAATCGCTTTTATTAGCGAAAGACCAGCTGATTTATTAGGCCATATGCCACGTGGCCTCAATGGCAGTCAGGGAAGGAATATGGTTGGCCTTTTTGGGCGCCGAAAAGGCTGACTTCCGGTCGCCGCCATCTTGAGCGGGTCACATTTTCTGCATGCATTAATTTACAATTACGATAGACCGATGACAGCTGCCTCCCCTTTTGATCCGGAGACGGAACCTTAGAGGCCACATAAATTATTATCCGTAAAACGAAATTCGGCAAAATGACTCTGGAATTTCTATAAGCCAAAAGCTGGGGGTCACCAATCGAATCGGGTTACAAAAGGCGACCCTTGCCCCATCGTTGCATCTCCAGTGGCTAAAGGTCAAAATAATGTCATTTATTTCTCCCCAGGTGGGCAAAAGTCTGTCAGTCGGTGGGCTAGACATTTGAAATTACTACGACGACGTCGAGGACGTCGAGGACGTCGGGCTTTGTCCGGCAATTAAACGAATCCCTGCCAAGGATGCCCCACTGCATGGGAAGCCACAGGATGTCTGGTAAGTGCTTGACCAATAGCGTCAATCAATTACTCCATTTGAGAGAATGCAGCGGTGTATTTCTGGGGCGGACACCGGGCTTGCCGCAACCATGAGGCAAGTGCTGATTGGTCACACAAATGGTAACAACAATGGCTGCACAATCACTTAACCATTCTTAAATCGTGCTCGGCTACATTTAATTTCACTTTAAATTGGCGAAACCACATTAAATATTGAACCAAAGCCGCTGAAAGGTTAAAGGCATTCAGCGCCTACAGCTCAATTGTTTGCCTTTTGATTTTAAAGTTAAATATTGAAACATGCAGTCGATTAAGTGCACTCAACTCGGCAAATAGTCCTACTGATCGATTAATATAGGCACCTACTTATGCAGGTTCTGGCAAACAATATATGTGGAAAGCACTTCTTATATAAGCCGGCATTGTGTGTGGCGGCATGTTGGCCAAGTTTGTTGGAAAACATGGTAAGAATTTAAAAACTGGATGTTCTTGCAAACATTTTAGCATTATTAAAGGCATTTCGAACGATGTTTCCGGCTCCTGTGGCAGGCTTAGAATATAGCTCTCTGATTTATTGCTATTATATTAACTCGTTTCCTGTGGCAGTCTTAGGATATAGTTCTGTGATTTATTGATATTATATTAATTCGGTTTCAGTGGCAGTCTTAACATATAGCTCTCGGACTTATAATTATTATTTTAGTTAGAATTTTAGATATTTTGGACAAGTTTGTTGGAAAACATGGTAAGAATTTATAAGCTAGATGTTCTTGCAAATATTTTTAAATTACTAAAGGCATTTCGAACTATGTTTCCGGTTCCTGTAGCAGGTTTAGGATATAGCTCTCCGATTTATTGATATTATATTAATTCGGTTCCTGTGACAGGCTTAGGATATATTTCTCTGATTTAGTATTTTGGAAATAGTTAACTTGAAGGACCTTTATAGGGCCAACTTCTGATCAAAGTTTAAATAATCTATAAGGATTAAAACCACTGAATCATCAGCTCTTTCACACAACCTTGATTTCCACACGATGGAATATGTATATGTAGATAACCAGAGAGAAATAAACTACTAAAACTGAGACGATTATTATTCTTTTTGAGCTTCAAGGGTTAGTAATGGCAACATCTAGACCTAGAAATGATCTATTTCTTTGGAAACTTCTCCCATAATTGATTTCTCAGTGTATAAACACACCCACTCTTATAGCATCTCTGTGCGTGCCTTTCGGACCACTCGAATTCGCATTTTTATGGCCAAAAGCGTAGCGAAAATGTATGCATTCGACTTGTGTGTGTGCGTGTGTGTTTGCGAAATTGGTAACACAAGAGACCACAAATACCATATGGCTGCTCGCATATAGATGATGATCCAACATATATATAGAATTCCATCGAGAGTGTAGGTCTGTCCGCATAAATAAGCAAACAAATGAACGTCTAATGAGGTCAGAGAACGGGGCATTGGCCATGTACCAACCATGTCCAGGCCAATAAAAGTTACTCTCGGCTTGTGTGAAGATGCTAACTACCAATGCACTGGGAGAAAAACAAAGGAAACTCAAGAGAAAACAATACACAGAAAGCCTGTGCCGGTTAAGAGTAATATTTACAGGTTTGGGAATTTTTGCAAACATATTTCTTAGGAGGATAGTAGATAGAGGATAGAATCAAATGAATAGACAGATAATAAATGCCATGAATATTGGTATTTATAGCATATATAGTGTAGAATTATGTATAGTATATATATAGAATTTATATAGTATATAAATTATAATTATAGTAAATTTGTAAACATATTTCCTAGGAGGATAATACAGGAAAGTATGTGAAAATGCAAGAATCAAATGTTTAGACAGATAATAAATGCCATGAATATTGGTATTTATAGCATATATCGTGTAGAATATGTGTAGTATATATATAGTATTTATATGGTATTTATATAGTATATAGAGTTATAATTATAGTAGGTTTTTCTTTGGCACTTACCATAAACTGCTTGGCCAACAATTAGCAACATTAGCAGCGAGCAGCAGCAGCGAGGGCGTTCGTGGATTAACCTTTGATTTACTTTTTGTATTTGTTGCTGCTTCCGCTGCTGCTGTTGCTGTTGCTGCTGCTGCTGTTGCTGTTGTTGCTGCTGCTGCTGCTGTTGCTGTTGCTGCTGCTGCTGCTGCGGATTTTGTTGTGGCTGTTGCTGTCGCTGCGTGATGTAGCCGCTCCTTCTTCTTCTGAGCATTTTGCGAGAGGTTTGCCAGCTTCAGTCTTATTGTTTCCCTGACTCTCGCCCTTACTAAGCCCCTCGCTCACAGCCAGAGTCCTTCACACAAGTAACTGTAAATGTGGCAAAGAAGAAGAACGGCAAGGATAAGACCAGGATGCGGAATATGAAGAAGAGCAAGAGGGAACAGGAAGAACCGAGCAGTCTAAGGCACAGCCATAAGCAAGCCAATAGAACTTGGGCTAAGGTTCCGGTAACTATAATTATTTATAATAAATAAATAATAAATGAATAATTATTTTATAAATTATTTATACAACTCCCATAATTAACCATTTAAAGACTTATTTATTCAGTTACTTAGGGCTACCACAATTCCATATACAAATTGGCTACATTTTAGCTTGGCAACACAATAATAATTTACAGAAAATTCAGCATTCTTTTTGAGCTATTAACTTGGCCCAAACTCAGAACTCCACATAACGGAAATTCAATTGAAGCCAAGTGTAAGACAATTGCTGGGAGTTTGCTCAAACAATTTGGCTCTCCTTTCCGTCGAGGCAACAAATGAGTTTCCCCTCAAATTGAGTTTTCGCCGCTGGCGAAGTGTCAGCGCCAAAAATAAATGATAATCCCATCAAGTGTCGGGCGCACACACACACTGCACACACACTGTCTCAAGTGTGTAGCAATTTTCCAGGACTTTGTTAAAGGGTTTCCCTGGCAAAGGAAACCCATAGCATTGATATGGTATTTTCAAATTTAATTACCCCAATGGATTCAGCCAGGTTTCACTTCTAGCAAACTAAAGCCCAGAAGCCCAGGCAAGCGAGTTGCCAGAATAATGCCTAACAATTGGCAATTACTTGTGCAAAGTTAAAGCATTTAATATAGTTTAAGACAAATTTGTTTCTTTAAAAGCAGACTCTTTAAATCGCTGGATAATTGTGTGTTATGGAATGAATAATACAAATAATACAAAACCTATATAACAATTGAGAATTACTTGTTTAACGATTAGGTATAGTTTAAGATATATATGTTCATTTAATAGCAGACTCTTTAAATCGCTGGATAATTGTGTGTTATGGAAAGAATTATACTAAACCTATATAACAATTGGAATTACTTGTTCAACGATAAAGCATTTAATATAGTTTAAGACATATATATTCCTTTAATAGCAGACTCTTTAAAACGCTGGATAATTGTGTGTTATGGAAAGAATTATAAAAAACCTATAGGACTTGTGGCAATCGAGGATTTTAAAGCGATCAATGACATCCTTTTCATAAAGGTAAACTCCTGGACGCACATGTCCTTCCCTAGTGCCATTTTTATTGTCCCTTTCTTTGGGGCCTACTGCACTTGGAGTGACCCAAATTTTTGGGCGGCCTTTCTTTGTGATGTCCCGGCCACGCCCATCCGCCTGGGCGAACACGAGACCGAAACCGAAACCGAAACCTAAACCCCCTTGGTAACCGCCAGTCGCCACCCCTGCGGCGCCATAAAGCATGACCCAATTGAATTGTTACGCTCGTGCTAATAAAATTTTATGTGCGGCTATTATTAGGCTCTCGTGTCTGCCCGTGTCCTGCGGCCCCACAACAAACAATGTCACTTGGAGTCCTATTCCAGCACGGGAAGAAGTTCCTAAAAAAGACTCTATATAGATATATAGCACTGACTTAGCTGATTTTTTAAATTAACTCCCATTTAAGGCATTTATTTTGAGACATTATATTTCTATAAATTTGTTATTTCTGTGGAAGGATATATTAATATTTATATATTAATTATTCACTTCCGCAGAAATAACCAATATATTGAAATATATTGTCTCAATATAAAGGCCTTAAATGGGAATGAATTTATATTAATTATTATTATTATTATTATTATTATTTAATAAACCATATATAATCAATGGCAGCTATTAAGATATGTAATCCCAAATCCATTTTATTTTTGTAAATTAATTATACTGTTTTTCAGGTAACCTTAAATCTAAAAAATAGCTCATTTGCCAAGCTAATTTATACATGTATTTGTGCATATTAAAAGTGTGGATCTCTTCCACATATTCCTAGTTTATTTGCTTATTTTATTCACTGTGTATTTTTATTTAACCTGCACGAGGCAGCCTCTCGTCACTTTCACTTGTCCTTGCAGCATTATTCCCGCCCTTCGATTGTTGAAATTCTATTTTGATACTCTGCTGTTTTTAAGCAGAAACTAATTTGTTTCCTGTATCAATTTTTTGGGGGGTGTGGGGTGGCGAAAAACAAAAAATAAAATAAAATAAAACCCAACCAGAACCGTCAGTCGCGACGGCGTCCACAATTTATGCATAACTTGGCTCTTTGTGCCCTCCGAATCCTTGATAACCAAACGCTTTGATTACACGCCCCGCCGCCCAATCGTCGATTTATCCACTCCCCGCTTTTGTTTTTTTGGTCCACGCAATTTTCCACTGTATTCCCTGCATGTTTTTCGCATTTTTTGCGCTTCAGTTGTCTTGGGTTTCCCGATTCCTCGATTCCTCGTGGCGTTAAGTACTCACAAGAAGCAGAAGCATCCACAAACAAACCGAAGGGAATAACGAGGCGGAATGGCCGAGAACTGAGGCTAAAAGGACCCTAAATCCCAGCTCAAGGATCAGCCCAGGAGAGGGGACACAGGACACAGGACACAAGCCACTGTCCAGGACTTTCATTAGCCCCAAAATACAACCGAAAAAAGTGTGCAATTGACGCAAATGTCTGGTGTCATTTGTGGGCAAAGGATTTGGGCCAAATTCCCACGCAAATTGTGGAAGGTAGGAGAAAGGATTTTGCATGAAAATAGGGATGCCAACAATAAAAGCACTAACAGCAGGCATATTGTGAGAGAAATCAGATCAAATTCCAGCTATTTGCCGGGCCAAAAATACATTTACAAATTATTTTATCCTGCCTAAGTCTGTAACAATGTTTTATTGATTTATTATTGGGGAAAAGCCTTTACACAGCTCTAAAATAAATGTATTAATATTTAAATCTGAAACCATATAGACTCGGAAGAAACCACTTAGTTTAGCTTGTTTTACTTCCTCTTAAGCTGTTACTTCCGATTTAAGCCAAGTAAATAACCTTTCTAGTGATTATTTCCAGGTCAACTTTATTAACTTCATCAATATAGAAGCCAAACCGATAGCCAGCCAGTATTTAAAGCCTTTAAGCCTGACCAAAAACGAAAAATCACGCAAACATTTTCGTTTTTCTCGCATCAAAGGGATTGCCGAATGTTAGATTTTCAATGACAGACACAGAAAAACTTTCTAAGCAGCGTGGAGCCAGTGCCAGGCCACATATGCATATTCTCATCAATTTGCCATAATTTACATTTGCCAGATCTGCGTCGGGCGGTGCGGTGCCCCCGGAAAGTGCCATAAAGTGTCGTAAAGTGCATTAGAGCGCACTTGGCATAACGCAGCCAACAATAAGAAAACACACCAAGGAGCCGGGACGGTCGGGACGGGCGGGACAGGAGCCGGAGCTGAAGAAGGACTGACGCGAATGGAGCAGCAGCAGACCTAAAGCGTACAACGGGGCGTATGAGTGTTTTGCATAAATATTCATGGGTGGCTCTGGCTGTGGTCCTGGCAGCGGTGAAGGGGACAAGCGCCCACAAGAACTGCGCCAGCGGAGCGACTAACACCTTCCGGCAAAAAAAGAGAAAGGAGAGAGAGAGACAAACAAAAGGAGGAAGAGAAAGAGAGGGTCAGACAGAGACCGAGAGAGAGAGAAAAAGGCGGAAAATTCCCCAATGTCGTTGCCGTTTGCCCGATTTGCCCATACTTTATGCCCATTTCTGATTGTTTATTAGTGCGGCAAAGTCCAAATAGGGGCGGGCTCCGCTGGGGAAAAGGCATTTTTAATGCCTTGGTACATTTATTGGCGTGTTTTACGCGCCATAAACTGAAATTCATAAACATTTTTTATGCACTTACATGTGTAAATGTGCTCGGTTCGCTTTTGGTTCCCAGGAATGCATCCTGCCCGGCTTGCCCGGCATGGGTGTTGGGGGTGTCTGTTCCCTGTACCCTGTCCCTGTCCCTGTCCCTGTTCCCTGCCTCTGTCCTCTTTCCCCTGTCCCCTTTCCCTGCCCCTTGTCCCTTTCCCTGCCTCTGTGCTTGGGGTTAAGGGCCTGCCCTCCAAAGGGGCTAAGAATGGGTGGTCCAAAGGTAACATACGCATATTTTTTGCCGAGGTGACGGCCTCCGTGTGTGTGTGTGCGTTATCCTGCATTGCGAAAATGCGACATAAAAATTCATTTTATTACGTACGTTTTTGTATTGTGCTGCCAGCTACCGATGCTACCCTTGGACGAGGGGCTAAGGGGATCCTTGGATCCTTTTTAGTCTGAGGTGCAGTTCCGAGTTATATGTGAGCGTGGAATTATTATTTTATTTCGGGGCAGCAACAGTTTATAACTCTGCCAGAATTCAAATGTGCTTAAGACAAGTGAAAAAGAGTGGAATCTCTTGGTTCGAGGCGAATTAATGGGGTTTCTTATAGTGCACACAAAGTATTAGGTAATTATTTGAGTTTAGAAAGGCCTAAGACTTTGTGTACTGATTACAATAGTTTTATACATAGTTTTGTTTAACTGTTCATTTTTAAAGAATATTCTTTTAATATTTATATTTATGTTCTCCTAAAATTAATTATGTCTATTTAGGCAATATTTTTGGAGAATTATTGCGCCTTTTCCACAAGTCAAAAAACCTCCCTGGCTGTAAATGGGAAATAGTGCCATGGTAGCAAACTTTTCTAGGGTAATTTCCAAAATATCTATCTAAATATCTATCAGTTATAAAATTCAAGTTTTTGCTTCAGCCTTCACATCTCTTAAAAAAAAAAAATACGACATGCCAGAGCGAAATATTACGTATACGCGCATTACGCATACGCGCATTACGTATACGCCGGGTTGGTCGCCATGGGAAACTCATGCATATGCAAAGGCGCAAAGCGCGACGAAAGCGAAAGTGTGTGGGTGACACTGATAAGCGCATTATGGGCTCCACTGGCTTTTCCACTGGCACTCGAATTTGGCCCAAACACACTCGATTTGGTGTCATCTTGGGGTGATAATTGCTCCAGGAGCAGAAAGGTCAAAGGTTGCCCCAAAAAAAGGAGAGAAGCTGGAGTCAAAAGGGACAAAACAGTCAATGGACAAGGCTAAATTGGCCAGAGCTTCGAGTTTAGAGGAATCTGCACCTTATTGATACTGGAAAATGAAATAACAACAGCCGAGACGATTTGGACATGTCCCACATCCCAGAGACTACATGAGATACAGTCTTGGGTGTTTCCCACTCATCCTCCGTAGTTCATTTATACATAAATATATATTCTATATATTTATTATACCAATTTATTCTTTGTAAAAAGTCAACTTTATTTCCAGTGAACAAAATGGCCCAAGAGGAAGGAAGTTTTATGCCGAATCACGTGCCATGAAAATTGTTTTCATTTCCAATTCCAATTATTATTTTTATGTGCATTCATTGTCTGGAGGGGCGGGCCACGCATGATTTTGTAGTCGAACTGCTGAATCAGCAGCATATATATATATATATATATATATCGAGAAACACGCTCCGAGTCCACTGTGCTTGATTAATTTGATCAAGTTCGAGCTGGGGAGACCCATTTTCGTGCTACTTTCGCCCCCAGTTTCCATCTCAATTACCTACTTTATATTAACAGCGCTGTTTTACTCTTGACTGGCCACCATGGGCACCCAGGAATGCTCCCATCCCCATCCCGGCGCCTTGTCCTTGCTCGTTGCTGGTCCTCCGTGATGCCATGACTTCATGCCACCGCGTACGTGTCGCTGGGAGAAGCTGATGACTCGGGTCCTCGACTCCTCGACTCGAATTGAAACAAATTCGAACATGGGCCTGGCAAAATGGCAAAAACCTGCCCCGTCACATCTACATAAAGCAGGAGCGGCACCAACAATTATTGGCCCTGAAAGCCGGGGCCGCCGGAGTCCCCTGCCACTCGAGAAGAATCTGTTGACATGCTCATGGAACCGAAATTAAGTGCACCGTGGGGTGGAGCTGGTTTTAGTTGAATAAAATTGATTCCTTAACTAGGTCTGGGACAGGAATTTTGTGGGATTATAATTAAAAAATATAGTATATTAAAACCATACCCATAGCTGCTACTATATTGTATAAAGCTGGTTTAAGTTGAATAACATTGATTCCTTAACAAGGTCTTGGACAGGAATTTTGCTAGCTTGTTGAGGGATTATAATTGGAAAATATAGTGTATTAAAACGCGATTAAACAATACCCATAGTTGCTTCTATATTGTGGAAATCTAGCATTTTCTTTACTCACATTTACATTTCTTTGCTTACATTTGATTATTGTTTAATGTTACCTCATGGTTAAAGTTTAATACTTAGTTTGAAAGAAATACATTTTTTACCAGGAAGAAAATATATAAAATATATATATAAATATAAAATATATATATAAATATAAAATATATATATAA